>PVHX01015122.1:0-47944 GCA_004024805.1 Geosciurus inauris
TATAGCAGCACAATTCACAATTGCAAAACTATGGAAGCAACCCAGATGCCCTTCAATAGATGAATGGATAAAGAAACTGTGGTACATATACACAATGGAATATTATTCAGCAATAAAAGAGAATAAAATTATGGCATTTGCAGGCAAATGGATGGAATTGGAGAACATTATGCTTAGTGAAGTAAGCCAATCCCAAAAATCCAAATGCCGAATGTTCTCTCTGATTAATGGATGCTGATACATAAGCGGGGTGGGAACGGGAAACATAGGAGAAATACAGGAACTCTGGATGCGGCAGGGGTGAGGTGGGAAGAAGGAAAGGGGAATGGGTATAGTAATGATGGTTGATTGAGATGGTCATTACTACCCTTGGTGCATGTATGAAGACACAAATGGTGTGACTCTATCTGGTTTGCAACCAGAAAAATGGAAAAACTGAGCTCTGTTTATATACTATGACTTGAAACGCATTTAAATAATTAAATTTAAAAAAATCTATGGTGGGAATCTAAAGGAATGTTTTGAAGAAATGACCTAAGCTTCTAATTTAATAACCAAGGAAAAGCAGAGATTGAATCTAAAACGTGTAGAAGTAATCAATGAAAGAGCAGCAAATTACACTCAAAGAGCAGAAAACAGAGCAACAGAAAAAAAAGAAAAAAAAAATCAATGAAACCAAAAGCTAGTACTTTGGGAAAAATCTTTAAATATGATTAACCTGTAGCCAGACTGATGAGGAAAGAAATATTAATATTAGAAAATCAAAAAGGATCACTGCAGATTTATGGAATTAAATTGACAATGAGAATATTTTGTGAAAAAAATCTTGCCTATAGAATCTGACAGCTTAAACAAAATGGACAAATGCCTTATAACTATTGATTCTAAACAACCTTACAACTATTAGATAAACACAACATACATTGGAAAATACATATTGTGTATTCATTATTGTAGCTTCTACAATAGAATTTCTACAAAACAAACTCTAGGCTCAGAAGCCTCAACTAGTGAATTTTTAAAATATATAATATTTAAGGAAGGGAAAAATATTTAACCCCATAGAAACCTTTCCAGAAAATAGAAGAGAATACTTCCAAACTAATTTTATAAAATAAGTATTGCCCACCTTAAAAAAAAATAACTACAAGTAAGGAAAACTACAGAACTATAACTGGTCATTAGCTAAGAGACAACAATTCTTAATAAAATTTTAGTAAGTCCAATCTAGCAATGTGTAAAAATAGTATATCCTGACCAAGTGAGATTCATCCCTCAAAGGTTAAATATGATTTTACATTTGAAATTTATGGATCTCACCATATTTACAGATCTTAAAAGGAAAAAAATATGATCATTTTAATAGATTCCAAAAGAGCATTTAACAAAAAGTCTAGCATATGACAAATCTTTTATGCATTAGGGACAGAAGTGAATTTACTCAACCCGATAAATACTTATAAAAGTCATAGAATTAATATCAGTCTTAACAGTATACTACTGAATGCCTTTCTGCCTTTCCTGAAAGAATAATTGCTGTTATCACTTCTACTTCACTACATTGTACAGAGCAACTACCCAGTGCAATAAGACAAAAATGAGAGAGAGATGGGGGGGGGAGGGGGAGAGAGGGAGAGAGAGAGAGGGAGAGAGAGAGGGAGGGAGAGAGAGAAATGCAAGACATACTGAATGGCATTGGAGATATAAAAATATCATCGATGACCTAAATAGTCCATGCAGAAAATCTTAGGTAATCCATAAATTAGCTATAAAACCAAGAAACAAACTTAGGACTATTATATGATGAAAAGTTAATATATGAAAATCAATTGTATTTGTGTTTACTAACAAGAAGACATCAAAAATAAACATGACTTCAGTTGACTCAGTTATAAAATAATTGCAGTTAAATTTTATTAAGTCTTTCAAGATATACATGCTGAAGACTACTAATATATCTAAGTGAAATTAAAGAGGAAATGATATACTGTGCTTATTAATTGAAAGATTGATATTTTTATTTCTTTCCAAACTGATTTCTAGATTCAAAACCACTTAAAAAAACAGCATGTTCTTTCTGTAGATATTGATACAATAATTCTGATATTAACATGGAGATTAAAAAGATCTGTAATATTCAAAACACTTTGAAATATTAAAATAAAGTTGGAAGATGTAACCTGATTTTAAGACTTAGGTAAAGCTACAATAATAAATACACCATCATATTGGCATAAAGATAGATATGTACATCAATATAACAGAATAGGTGGTTTAAATGCAGACCCACATACATAAGGTCAACTTATTTTCTGCAAAGTTTCTAAGGAAATTCAATGGGAAAAGGGTAACATTTTCAATAATGATGCTGAGACAAAATACAAAAATCAAAACAAAACCTTCAACATTTATTCACACTCTTTAGGCAAATATCATCAAAAAGAATCATACACATGATACATCAGTTTTACAGAGGTAAAACTGTAAACACCCAGCTGACACTAGGAGAGATTCTTGTTGACCAGGCATTTGGAAACACATTTCCTAAATCAGACAAGACCATGAACTGCATAGAAACACATTTTCCACTTGGTCAAAATTAGAAACATTTGTCTTCAAAATATTTTGTTTAATGAAAAGGCAGGGCACACACTACAGAAGATGTCTGCAAAACATGTATCTGTCAAAGTACTAACATTACATCTTATCAAGGATTGTGAAAACTCAGTAAAATAAATAGTAAAAGAAATATCTGTTTTCCATTACAATGGCTAGAATGAATAGCCTGACCGTAGCAAGTGCTGGTAAGCATGGTGTCCAGCTGACTCTCCAGCACTGCCCAGGGGAATGCAATATCACACAACTTCGGAAAATTGCCACTTTTAAAAAAGTTACATACACATGTATCACACAATATCTCCACCCCATTTTTGTCATGTATTTAATCAAGAGAAATAAAAGCATATGTTCACACAGAGAAGTGTGAATGAAAGAAAACAGATAAAAGGTATAATTGAATTCCATAAAATTCTGGAAAAAACAAACTAATCTGTGTGACCATTAGCACACGAATGGTTGTAGGAAACCAAGTCTGGGCGGTGGCAGGGAGGAATAGCTGCATGACAAAGTGTCATGTCAATGCCTTTTGGAGGAGTGGATATGTTTATTTCCTTAATTGTAATGATAGATTTATGGATGTATATGTATGTTCGATTCATGTCATTTTGCACTTAATGTGCACTGTGCGCTGTTGTATGTCATTACGCTACAATAAAGTTGTTCACAGTAGCAAATCATGGAGGAATACTGAAAACAAGTGACCTTGTTCTTCAATTTCATCTTCTTCACATATTCTTTCGTTAGCCAACCAAATGCAGGAAATCATGTGTTATGCGCATCCTGTGGACGCTTAGTGAATATCAGGGTCTGTTTGAAATAGTTTTCCTGGAGTAGGTGTTCCTAATAACTGATGAGGTAAACTGTATAATTAACATCTTACAGTTTTTATTTTAAAATTCATCCATTAACCTCAACATGGTTGAGTAACTTTTCAAAGTTACAGAGTTGGAAGGAAAGAGATTTGGGACTTAACACAGCTATCTGAAGTCTAAGTCTATGCCCATTAATAACAATATTATCTTGCTCAGGTGAGAAAAGGAATACTAGACTCTAAATTATGTGTTTATTAGACTATTGGCATTGCAGCCAGTGAGGGGAGAAATCTGGCATTGGGAACAGTCGTGGCACAGAGTTAGACCGCCTGATGCAGGTGAACCTTCCCCTCAGCTCTGCCAAAGTTCCCACATAGCCCTGGAGATGGAGTGACCTGCTGTAGCCACACAGCCCTTCTGAGATGGGTGTGACCTGCCAAGATGCCAATCAATCTGCTGACTGCAAGACACCAAAAAGCAAGCTCCGCCCTCGAAATCTTATCCCTCTCTTTGAGGTAGCCCCTTAAATAAATCATGGGAGCCATGTTCTTATTGTCTAGCTCCAGCTCCTGTATGGACTGGATCTATCAGGGGCTCCAATTTTTGAAACTATCTTTCTGACTTTGTCTTTTGTTCTTTACTAATTATTCTAGACTTTAATTTCTCAGGTGGCTTACATCCTTCTTGGCAGGAAGAAGGAGACGCTGGCTGTCTCCCCATATGTGTTAATGTAGTCTGGGGCC
This sequence comes from Geosciurus inauris, assembly GCA_004024805.1. NCBI lineage: Eukaryota > Metazoa > Chordata > Mammalia > Rodentia > Sciuridae > Geosciurus > Geosciurus inauris. The sequence goes on from PVHX01015122.1 coordinate 4,175, forward strand.
ATGAAGCTGCTGTCACATCAGAAGCCTTTAAAAACAAACCAGAAAAATCAGTTCCTGAGCCTATGTGTTGTGTTGGGCTTGTATTTTCTTCTCACAGGTACAGGGTTTCCATCCCCTTTGAGTTGAGTTTTGTGCAGGGTGAGAGATAGGGATTAAATTTCATTCTGCTTCATATGGATTTCTAGTTTTCCCAGCACTGTTTGTTGAAGAGGCTGTCTTTTTTCCAATGTATGTTTATGGTACATTTAACTGAGACAACTGTATTTATGTGGATTTCCAGTTCTCCCAGCACCATTTGTTGAAGAGGCTTCCTCTTCTCCAAAATAGGTTTTTGGCACCTATGTCTAGCGTGTGATAACTGTATGTGGGTGTTATCTCTGTGTCTTCTACTCTATTCCATTGATCTTCATGCCTGCTCTTGTGCCAGTATTGGGCCTTTTTTGTTACTATAACTATATTATAATTTGAGGTCCAGTATTATGATGTCCTCTGCTTCACTTTTCTTGTCAAGGATTGCTTTTGCTATTTGGGGGTCTCTTATTTTTCTCCAAATAAATTTCATGACTGCTTTTTCTATTTTGGGGAAAAACATCATTGGAATTTTTATGGAGATTGCATTGAATCTGTATAGCACTTTTAGTAGTATGGCCATTTTTACAATATTAATTTTGCCTATCTGAGAACATGAGAAGCCTTTTCATCTTCTGAGGTTTACTTCAATTTCTTTCTTCAGTGTTCTATAGTTTTCGTTATAGAGGTCCTTCATCTCTTTTGTTAGATTTATTCCCAAGTACTTTTTTTTGAGGATATGGCAAATGAGATAGTTATCCTAATTTCTCTTTTAGCAGATTCATCAGTGGAATATAGGACCATGATTGATTTATGGTTGTTGGTTTTGTGTCCTGCTACTTTGCTAAATTCATTTATGAGCTTTATAAGTCTTCTGGTGGAGTATTTTGGGTCTTCTAAATATAGAATTAAGCCATCAGCAAACAGATAATTTTGGTTCTTCTTTTTCTTCCTTTACTTTCCTTCTCTTGCTTTATTGTTCTTGCTAGAATTTCTTCAGTATATATCCAAAGGATTTAAAATAAGCATACTACAGTGATGAACCAAAGCAATAGCTAATCTATGGAACCAAACTAGGTGCCCAACAACCAAACAGATGAATGGATAAATAAAATGTGGTATACATACATAATGGAGTATTACTCAGCTATAAAGAAGAATGACTTTATGGTATTTACTTGTAAATGGATGAAACTGGAGACTATCATGCTAAGTTAAATAAGCCAATTACCCCAAATCAAAGGTTGAATGTTTTCTCTGATATGCAGAAGCTAATCCAAAATAGGGAGGGAATTTAAAAAATGAATAGAAGATCAGAGGAGTAAATAAAGGGGAATGAAAGAAAGGGAGGAGAGATGGGATAGGGAAAGTCAGAATCTCACCCAAATTTCCTAAGTACATATATGAATACACCACAGTGAATCTCACCATTATGCACATCTACAAGACACTAATTAAAACTGTAGGTAAATGGCAGAAAGATCAATAGAGTAGAGAGAAGGGAACAGGGGTGGGAAGAGGGAGAAGGGGAAATACTGGGGACTGAATTAGAATAAATTATATTCCATGCTTTTATAATTATGCCATAGTATATTTTATTGTCATGTATAACTAAAAGAAAAAGAATAAAAATATAAATAAAAACAAACCAAGAAACATTGCTTCTGGGGCTGGAGTTGTGGCTCAGCGGTACAGTGCTTACCTCACATGTGTGAGGTACTAGGTTTGATCCTCAGCATCACATAAAAATAAATAAAAAAGGTATTGTGTTTATCTACAACTAAAAAAAATTAAAAAGAAAAAGAAACATTGCTTCTGTCCTTGAAAGAAAGCAAAAAGTTTCCTTAGAATATGATGATAGCCCCAGGGCCCAGGGGATGTAAAGACTAGACTGCATTCTGCCAGTAAGAAATGATGAATAAGCAAAATTAATTCCTTTTGTTAATTGCTAATAGTCATGAGATGTCTCCTGCCAATCACTTGTGTCAGTGCAGTTCAAGGCAGGAAAAAAAGTGAAACTGAGGAAAAGTTGGCACTAAAGACATCAGTATCAGGAAAATAGATAGGAGCCAGGTGCGGTGGTGCACGCCTGTAATCCCAGCACTTTGGGAGGCTGAGACAGGAGAATCGCAAGTTCAAAGCCAGCCTCAGCAACAGCGAGGCACTAAGTAACTCAGTGAGACCCTGTCTCTACATAAAACACAAAATAGGGCTGGGGATGTGGCTCAGTGGTCGAGTACCCCCATGTTCAATCCCCAGTACTGAAAAGAAAAGAAAAGAAAAGAAAAGAAAAGAAAAGAAAAGAGATAGTAGGGGTTAGTTTAGGCAACATCAGTTAGCTCAAAAGTCTGCTTAGTGTAGTTAACTTAAGAGGGACTGAGGTAGTAGTTAAGAATATATCTACTTTTGATTTTAATTAAGCTCATAGTTTATAGTTATTATAAATTTTACAATTTTGATCCAAATCAGGATTTACAATCTGTTATTATTCTTTACTTTTTAATTAAAATGGGAAATGCTTATTAGCCTGGAATCCAGTAAAATCACACGGAAATATCTGCTTGTAGTAATATCCTGCAAGGTAGCTGGTCAGAGAGGTGATGTAGTCATTTTGCATTTGAATTTCTCCTCTGCTATTTATCAGCTAAATTGCTCTGGGTGGGGTGGTTTTGGGGTGGTCACTAAACCTCAATGGTTTAAGTTGCTGATTTGCAGAATGGGCCTAGGAGTAACTCGTCCTATTTTCAAGTTTCATTCATGTTCTAGCACATATCAGTACATGTGGTATGTAATCATGTTTATGACTGAATATTTCCCTGCACACACATATTTTTTATCCATTTATTATGTGATAGACATTTGGATGATTTCTTCTTTTTGGAAGTTATGAATCATGCTGCCATAGCCATGTGTATACAGGGTTTCCTGTGGATATGTTTTAATTTTTATTGATTATATACCAAAGAGTAGGATGTTGGGTTACATTTTTGACACTGTGTTTAATATTTTGAGGAACTACTAAGTTCTATTTTCTAAAATAGCTTTATTATTTTATAAACTCACCAGCAATGCAAAAAGGTACTGATTCTTTTACATGCTCATAAACACAAGTTATAATCTGTGTTATTGATTTCAGTCATGTTTGTGTATGTAAAGTGGTATCTTATCATGGATTTTGAATTGCACTTTCCTAAATGACTTATGATGTTGAACATCTTTTCATGTGCTTATTAGTCATTTGTAAATAGTCTTTGGAAAAATGTCCATTCAAGTGCTTTTCTCATTTCTTTGTTGTTTATTGTGATTTAAGAACTCTATATGTGATTGTAATGCCTTTGCTTTCTGTATAATTGAAATCTAGCATTTTTCACAGTGCCTCTCAAAAAGTAATCTGAAGGAGTTCTGAGATAAAAACTATTCCTATTACCCCAAATATACAATGAGATTTTCAGTGACAATTTATTTGTGATATCTTAACAGATTAAATGCAGAGGCAGATATGAAAATCCAGTTGAATTCAGCTAAGTCAAACCTAAAGCTTTTTAAAAATGTAAAGCAATGTCACTTTTATCACTAGTAAAATTTTTATCACTAGTAAAAATTATTTTGGAAAATAGCATTGCTTTTTAAGAAAATATAGACAATGCAATAGGTTTGTTATTTGAAATGAGATAATACATTATTTTAAATCATGTTTTAATTTATAATACAATAAATCTTTAATTGCTACATAAGCTACATAAAGAAAAGCTTTTTGTGGTCATTGATAGTTCTTAAATATGTAAAAGAGTCCTGAAACCAGAGAGTTTAGGACACTGACATGTGCAATGGCTGGGTATATAGTAGACAATCAAAGTCAATTTTCTTTTTAAAAAGTAGGTCAATCAGCATTGGAGGAAGAGTTAAGGTGAATCCTTTCAGCTGTGCTGTATTCCTTGTAGTTGCACAGTTAGAGGAAACACACAGAAAAGGGAAAGTATTCAAGAAATGGGATGTGAGAGCTTAAAGGAGAACATAATACCTTTCCATCTTACCTTTCTATGCCAGGTACCTTGCTCTCTAAAAGCGGCATTCCTGGTTCAATGCCCTTGAGTCTCCCACCTGACACTGCCAATCACATAGAACCTATTACTTTGAAACATTTGTAATAGGGTAGTAATTAGAAAATGAGAGCTGGAATTAACCTACATGAGAACTGCATTTCAGTGATGTCCTTTTATTGGCTACATGAACTTGGGCTGGTTGGCTATCGTTTCTGAGACATGGTATCTATATTCCTATTTTGTGACAGTGGTTAAGAACCTAGACTCAGGGGCCACACTGCCTGGGTGTAAGTCTCAGGTCTGCCACCTACAATCTAACCTTCAAACATGTAAATTAACCTCTCTGTTCCTTGTATTGGTGATCTGTGAAAATGAGGATAATGATCCTAACAGTCCACCCTTGTGCTGTAGTGGTGTTGTGAGGAGATATTATGTATATTATATATACATATATTCTAAGAATAATCAGACTCTTAACATGTTAAAATAATGCCTGGCACATGGTTTTCTGAAGGTGTTTGCTACATTGTCATTTTTGTTTCTCAGTTTTCTCATTTCTGTAATGAGGGTAATAATAGTTCCTGCTTCTTCACAGGATTATTATAAGAATTTCACAAAAATACATTTGCAGTGCTTACCAGAGTGTCAGGCACAGAATAAGCTGTTGATTAAATGTTCAGTATTATTGTTACTGGTAGATAGTTAGCTAGTTAAAAGACTATATGATGATTAATCTGTGATTGTAGTCTAATGTCGGAAATCTTCCCAGATAAATCATTGAATGCTAATTCTCATGCTAGAAAGAGCCCTGGAGATCATCTCATCCAGTCCAGTAATTCCCAATTTAACATTAAAATTGAATCACCTGGGCTCTACCTCAGTTCTATTTAATCATAGTTTCTATGGTTGAGGTTTTGACATCTGTATGTCCAAAACTTCTCCAGGTGTTTTTTATCTGTAACTGAGTCTAGAAATCAGAGATAATTAATCTTTTCATTTCATATTTGAGAAAAGAAAGGTTCAGAGGCCAATGAAGCTGATGAGTCATCTTGAAGCCAGGAGGAGAGTCTCATATCTAAACATCCAACCAAATGTTACTCAAACATTCACACCATGGTGTGAAAGAACTTTGAATCCTTCCTCACAATAGGTTTTTCTATAGAGAAGGTATAATAATTCTATAAGCTGGAGCTATTAAAGAGTTAACTCTCTACATAAACCTACCAGATTCACAATTTGGCTGAGGACTGACATTAGCATAGCTGTCAGTCTATACACATTTCCCAAATTTACTAATCTCTCTATTGTACCACAACAGCAATAGAAAGTCGTCACATATTCTTAAATTAGAGAAATGACTTTCACACTGTAGAGACCATCATGGTAGATGGGTATAAGGAACAAAGGTATTTTGTACTAATGTCACCTATGATTCTCAGTTTATCAACAATTTTCTTTCATGTTTTGCTGACCAAGACAGAACTTCACAACAAAGACAGAATGCTACCAGATATTAACACTCTGGTTAGGAAGATCTTTTAGAGAAGAAATGACCAGTGACTCTTTTCCTATGGAGAAGCTATCAACCAGAATCTGCAAAACAAGTCTTCCTTTTAGTCTAATATCCCTCCAATTCACATTAGCTATAATGGGCTAGATATTGGTACTGGTGTTGACAATTGACAGTATTTTAGGGTGATATCTTCTCCCATCTATTCTTTACAGACAATAGTGACAATTTCATCATTTATGAAATATTTTTACAGACAATATTACCTCATTTGATTATATAATTACATTGCTTTATAGTTGAGGATGTTGAGTTGAAGACAATGATTTGTCACAAGTATGCTTGTTAATTGGCAAAGTCAACATATTAATTGGTATAGTTAAAGAGAAACCATAAACTTGGCTCCAAGTCCTGTGTTCTTTCCAAAGCACCATCCTAATTCTATAGTATTAATTTTTGAAACTCTTTTATACATGATCATTTCCAGTGAGTTAGTAAAAGAAAAACTTGAAATTATAAATGCCTCAACATAAATAAAAGACACTAATTGAAGCATTTTAAGTCCCTGTAACTAGTGAGTGTGTGATATTTTGAGGTCATTTCCCTCTTAGAATCACCCAAGTGATGCAGAAAGTGTTTCTTCCATCTGCAACTCTTTCCATCTTGCTCATCTCTGCTTAAGTATTCTGTTTTCAAAAGTTTCTTGACTATCCTAATTCTGATAGCCCCATTTTCAGACCTTTTTTTTTTTGGTACTAGGGATTGAACTCAGGGGTACTCACCCACTTAGCCACATCCCCAGACCTATTTTGTGTTTTATTTAGAGACAAGGTTGCACTAAGTTGCTTAGTGCCTCACCATTGCTGAGGCTGGCTTTGAACCCGCGATTCTCCTGTCTCAACCTCCCAAAGTGCTGAGATTATAGGCATGCACCACCATGCCCTGCTTCTCAGACCTTTGTTAACTCCATAGCATTATCACCATTTGGCAGTATTTTTTTTTTTTTTTTTTTGGCATAGCAGTTTACTTAGGTACTATTTCCTTCCACCACCAGAGCCTGAGAAAATAGTATCTGGGTCAGTTTTTGTCTGTATCTCCAGAGCCTATTCTACTGTTTCTACATCTTAAATACTTGAATGATCACATAGATCTAAATATTCTCCAAAGTGTTTTACCATATGGCCATTTACCATATGATCTACCTGGGAAATACCAGCAGATAATAGTCTGGATTGGGAAGCATCCTTCATGCCTTTGGAGAAGGATTAATTTTTGCAAACACACAGTAAATGTGTCAGTGTTTTCTGTATGGCTTCCAAGTTACATGCACCCAATTCTATTGATACCTCAGGCACATTGACTCACCAGGGCTTGAAATGCAATATTCTGACTTAATGAGCTTCTTTTTTCTTTTTAAATTAACTTACACTCACAAAAGCTGTCAAATTTAGAATTTTGCTGAGCTAAGTTATTCTCCCCTCTGTGCAGAAAAAGATTCACAATGAATTCATTATTGTTAATAATGTAGGGTTTGTGCTTAGGAAAACATGTGACACATTTTCAGAAACACACTTCTTTCAGGATTATAGTTGATTTGGGGCACACAGTTTCAAACTCTCAATGTATTGACAGCTGACTCCATCATTCTGAGCTCAAGGTAAGGCAGAACATCATGGCACATCATGGAAGAAAGGTGTGACAGAGGTAAAGGCAATCAGGAATCAGAGAGGGAACTCTGCTCACCAGGGACAAAGGCACAATCCCAGTGACTTACCTCATCCAGGCACACCCTACTTGTCTACAGTTACCAAGTTAATCCTTATGAGTGGATTAATACATTGATAAAGTTATAACTCTTATTATTTCACCTCTGAATGTTATTGCATTGTCTGACACATGAGCTTTTGGGGGACACCTCATATCCAAACTATAACAGAAGTGGTCAGATTATGACTCAAATTTTTTACTTTTCTACTGTGTCATATCCATGTTAATGGACGTTAACATTAACATCCATTCTCCTAAAAGGAATAAATACATTTTCCTGAAAATATTAATAAAATTTGCAGAGTAAAAGCAGTCATTAGAAGATGAAAATGCACACAAAAGGGAACTGAGAAAACATCTAAGAAATACCATGCTATATACTTTTGGCTTAGAGGAATCTATGAAAATGGTGATTTCTGTTTTGAGTTGCCTCCAAAATAAGTTTCTAGGAATTAGGGTGCCTGTAAGAATAAAGAGCATGCAATTCCTGCTAAGCAACCCTGAATAGCAGAAGCCCGTAGACACACATTATGTTGTTACTAGAGAATCCTTGTAAGAGACTAATGCATCCAATGATAGTTATTTGAGTTACAGTGTGTTCAGCAACTTAAAATCTAATATCTGTTTCTTGCTCAGAAAAGTAAGAGAAAAGTCTTGTTGGAACAATCGGGAATTGTAGTTTGATGAGATAGCTTAAAGAAATTGGAAAAAAATCACACACATACCACTTGGAAGGACAAGGGTACAGAGCTCTTCACGGATCCAGTAAATAACACGAAATTAACTGGGTCAAAAATTTTAAGTGGAACAGTCTACTGGGTTTCTGAAGTCAAGCAGATGGGAAATTATTTTAGACAGTATATGGTGTAGTTAAGGTCCCCAATATGATCCTCAAAGTCTTTGCAAATGTTCTTTATAAGAGAGCCACTGCCATATTGGAAAATCTGGTGGGAGACTTGTATCAATCTTGAAAACCTACAGATAATACTGGCTACCAAGTAAAGACCATTATCTTTTCCCTTATAGTCCATCCTTCTACCACATTGGTTCTGCAAAGCCAAATAATGCAAGGGAAGCAGGCCTGGGACAAGCAGAGTGAATGGCAGACCAATTCCTCCTCACTCACTGGGGTTTTTAAGCTGAAGAGCAGAACTTCATTGGGGGAATGCAGAAGCTTCACACTGAATGTAAGATTTTAAGTTCTCAGAGTAGCTTGGACTTGTAAATGCTCAATTTGTTAACAAAAGTAAAATCGGTCTGATACTTTAAAGTGACTAGAAAAAAGTGGGATCTATTGAGATATCTTTAAGGGGTGGCAGTTGAGACTGATATTTATATTTAAAAAATAAATAGGAAAAAAGATTCTTATTTTCCCTGTTTTACCTCTGGTGGACAGAATAATCAACACTCAGAGATACCTATGCTCTAAACCTTGGGACCTGCATATATGTGACTTTACATGGTAAGAGATTTTGTCAATGTGATGAAGTTAAGGATATTAAGATAGGGAATTGTACTTGAGTACCTGGGTGGATCCAATGTAGTCACAAGAGCCCTTACAAGAAGCAGGCAGAAGGACCAGAGTTGGAGAACGAAGTGATGAAAATTGAATTCACAGCAATGAGAGAAAGGAATCACAATTCAAGAATACAGGCCTCCGGCTGGGCATGGTGGCTCACGCCAATACTCCCCCACCCCTGGATGCTGAGACAGGAGGATTGTGAGTTCCAAGCCAGCTTCAGCAAAAACGAGGCACTAAGCAATTCAGTGAGACCCTGTCTCTAAATAGAGTTGGAAATGTGGCTCAGTGGTTGAGTGTCCCTGAGTTCAATCCCCAGTACCAAGAAAGAAAGAAAAGAAAGGAAAAGAATACAGGTCTCCTGCAGAAGCTGGAAAAGGCAAGGAAAACTCCACTGACACTCCAGAAGGAATATAGCCCTGTTCATATCTTGATTTTAGTACTTCTGACATCTTGTCAATACAATAATGAATTTATCTTATTTTAAGACAAAAGTTCTGTAGAATTTATTGTAGCAGTAATAGGAAGATAATACAGATTTTAGTACTGAGTGTGTGGAGTGATACAGTAATAAATATCTAAACATGTGGGAATGAATTTGGTTGGAATTGAGCAATGGGAAAAAATTAGAAGAATGTCAAGAAGTCACAAAACATCACAGTACTTAGTTGCACAGAGGGCTTTTTGAAGGATTAGGCATGTGACTGATGGATCCCCTCAATATAAGCAGAAAACAGCATGAGATAGGATTACCCAGGAAACATATTTTGGGGGTAATTGGGTTTCTTGGCTAAAGAAGTGAATCATAGGACATACATAAGAGACCTACTGAATTCTGGAGAATTTTATACTAGCAGAAATGCTGCCATCTTGGACTAAAAAAGAAAAGATAAAGTTAAAGAAGGCTGTCAGAGTCCCTTTTATGCTATAAGGAGGAAACAGGCAGGTCAAACTACTCAACCTCAAATATGTGCTAAACTTCTTGAAAAATAATTCCAGTGGAGAAACCTTGAGTCTAGAGTCGTTAGCTCAGAGGATGTACACAAGGATCACAAATAATTACTACCAGACTTTGCATTATTTACCCAAATGCATTTCAAAATTGCTCAGGACTGGTGACTTATTTTTAAATAGACTTTATTTTCTACAGAAGTTTTAGGTTCACAAAAATGTTGAGCTGAAGATAGAGATTTACCATGCTTTTCCTTTGTCCCCACTCATTCATAGCCTCTGCCATTATTAACATCCCCCAACAGAGTAGTGTATTTGTTATAGCTGATGGGTCTGTAAATGACACATCATCATCACCCAGAGTCAGTGGCTTAATTAGGGTTCACTTTTTCTGTTGTATATTCTGTAAGTTTGGACAAATGTATAACAATATGTATCTACTATTATAGTATACCATGCAGAGTGATTTCACTGCCCTGAAAGTCCTCTGTGCTCTGCCTAGTCCTTCCTTTTTTCTCCTCTAAACTTCTGGAACCCATAGTTTTAATGTTTCCATTGTGTTTGTTTTTCTAGATGGCAATATAGCTTACATAGTAATTACACAGTATGTAGCCTTTTCACATTGGATTTTCTCATTCATAAGATGCTCTTCAGTTTCCTCCATACTTCAAGGCTTAATAGCTCATTTCAACTATGAATAATATTCCCTTGCCTGGATGTACCACAGTTAACTTATACATTAACCTATTGAAGGATATCTTTGTTGCTTCCAAGTGTTGGCAATTATAAATAAAGCTTCTATAAACACGAATGTGCAGGGTTTTGTGTTTTCAACTCCTGAGCAAATATTAAGGAGCATAATTGCGGGGACCATATGGAGAGAGTATGTTTAATTGTGTAAGAAACTGCCAAACTCTCTTTCAAAGTGGCTGTACTATTTTGCCTTCTCACCATGGTATTTCCTTCTGTCTTTCAATTTTCATACTCTGAATGGGAAAGCTCTCCCATTCCTGTACCACCTTTGTACTCTAGAAACAGACAACTTATTTGCTAGTTTTGTAGGCCTACAGATAGAAAAGGATTTGGCTGTAGAATTGATTATTCCCATATGAAGAGACTAACCCATATTTAACTTAGAATATTTAGATTATCAAATTTTGTAAATTTTTTACTACCATTTTTTATTTGTTGTTTTTAGATGTACATGACAGTAGGGTATATTTTGACATATTATATATACATGGGGTGTAATCCATTACAATTTTGATCCCATTCTTGTGGTTGAACATGATGTATAGTTATATTGGTCATGGATTCATGTTAGCATAGAAAAGTTATATCTGATTCCTTGTACTGTCTTTCCTATGCCCATCCCCCTCCCTTCTCTTCATTCCCCTTTGTCTAATCCAATGCACTTCTATACTTCCCCTCCTTACCCTCCCTTGATATGGGTTAGCATCCACATATCAGAGAACATTCAACATTTGTATTTTTGACACTGGCTTATTTCACTTACCATGATATTCTCTAGTTCCATCCAATTACTGGAAAAGGCCATAATATCATTGTTATTTTTAGCTGAGTATTATTCCATTGTGTATAAATACCACATTTTCTTTATCCATTCATCAGTTGAAGGGTACCTAGGTTGGTTACATAGTTTGGCTATTGTAAATTGAGCTGCTATAAACATTGATGTGGCTGCATCAGTGTAGTATGCTGATTTTAAGTCCTTTGGATATAAGCCAAGGAGTAGGATAATTGGGTCAAATGGTGGTTCCATTTCAAGCTTTCTAAATCTCCATACTGCTTTCCATAGTGGTTGTACCAATTTGCAATCCCACCAGCAATGTATGAATGAACCTTTTCCCCCACATCCTTGTCAACATTTATTGTTACTTATATTCTTCATAATTGCCATTCTGACTGGAGTGAGATGAAATATCAGTGTAGTTTTTGTTGTTGTTGTTGTTTGTATCAGGGATTGAACTCAGGGGTACTTGACCACTGAGCCGCATCTCCAGCCCTATTTTGTGTTTTATGTAGAGACAGGGTCTCACTGAGTTGCTTAGTGCCTTGCCATTGCTGAGGCTGGCTTTGAACTCGTGATTCTCCTGTCTCAGCCTCCCAAAGTGCTGGGATTACAGGTGTGCGCCATTGAGCTGGGCTTTAGTGTAGTTTTAATTATCATTTTCCAACTGATAGAGATGTTGAACATTTTTTCATATATTTTTGGAACATTTGTATTTCTTTTGTGAAGTGCCTGTTCCTTTGAACCTTTATGGATTGGGTTATTTGTTTTTTTTTTTTGTTTTCTTTTTTTTTTTTTTTTGGTGTTAAGTATTTTTATATTTTTTGTATATCCTGGGGATTAATGCTCTATCTGTGGTGCCTGTGTTAAAGATATCCTCTAGTTTTGTAGGCTCTCTGTTGATATTCTTGATTATTTCTTTTGCTATGGTGAAGCTTTTTAATTTGATGCTCTAGCATTGTTTGATTCTTGATTTTACTTCTTGTGCTTTCAGAGTCTTCTTAATGAAGTATGTTTCTGAGCTGATATGTTGAGTGTTGGTCCTACTCTTTCTTCTAATATGTTCAGGGTGGTCTAATTTCTAGGTCTTTGACCCACTTTGAGTTGAGTTTTGTGCAGGGTGAGAAATAGGGGTTAAATTTCATTCTACTACATATGAATTTCCAGCTTTTCCAGCACCATTTCTTGAAGAGGCTAGCACATTAGATTTTGAAAAAACATTAAATTCTTCCATACTTATTATTTGCATATTCCATACCCATATCCTGACAAAGAATAGTGCATGTTCAGAGCACATGGATTAACTCAGTGAAGCCATCTGAAGTTTGATTCGATCTTTATTATTTTAGGACCATTTTTTCCAATTTGAAGATGTAGCAAGCCTCCCATTTGTCCTTTGCTTTACTGACATTTGCCTTTTTGTCATTATCTCACCTGTAGTAGTATAAGTGTGCGAAGGAATGAATTAAATTCAATGCATTCGGACTAAGTACTAACTCTGATAAAGTACTAACACTGATGTATTTTGAATCAAGTCCAAAGGGAAATTTCAGTCATGTCTACATTCCTCTGTATTGCTAAGTCTCAGGCCTAAAGATAAAGCCTGCAACATTTTCTTAAGTTATATTTGGTAGGAATAATTAATTATATGGGTGGAGTAATTAATTTCATAGGGAATAATCCTGTTGTTTTCAGTAACTGACCTTTTTATGCATTTATTGCTACTGCATTGCTATGGAATCTTAGTTGAGATTGGAAGTAAAGATGTGGCAATTGATAGCCTGCAGGCTCAGAACCTGCTCTGGAGCACTGGCATTCATGAAAGTAGTCCCAGTTTAATTAGCTAAAACCTGGTACCCATTGTGAAGTAATCCAGACATTGGAAATTAAATGAGAAAGCCTGCTTAGCTCGCAACAGGTATAAAATGTCTTTTTAATTTGGTTGAGTAAGAATATAACAATCTAGCCCTTTAAGAAATCTATTCCTATTCCCAAGTCTCTCTGCAGTTTTGTCCCTGTAGCTCCAATTCATTTCCAATCTTTAGTGAAACTGCCTAGTCACTGACAGTTATTGAATTAGCTGAGGACTCAATTTGATTAAAAGTTTTAAAGACATTTCAGCCATAAGTGGAGCACATGAAAAAATGAGTTTGCAATCGTGAAACAATTTCCTGAATGGTCAACAACCTAAAAGGGTAAAGTGGACTGGGTGCTGTTGTTAAAATGTAGGTGTATCAGAATATATGGGTGGTTATGTGCTTAGGAAAAGGTTAGTCTAAATAAAATTAAATTTATTTGCCCAAATGGGAGGGAATCCAAACGTGACAGGTTAATAAGAGGGCTAAAGGGCATTTTAAAGGCATCTGAATTTGAGATACTATATGAAATCAAGTCATTTCTTCAGGCAGAGGTAAAATGAAGTTATTTCTATTTTAGTAATACACGTTGGTGCACTGTGTGTCTTCTAACTTTAGCAGACGTTAAAGACCATTTCAGGCTCTAAGCCATAGCAATAAGATTGGTTATCACTTTGTATTCAAGGGTGATGTTTGCTATTTCAGGCAGAGGTATTAAACATTCTCTGTAGTTCAAGCCAAACATCTATTAAAAATATTTATACCAGCTCAGAAGACAACTTGCAGTAGAGATGGTTAAGCTTGACTAGGTATTCACTACCTGGATAAGAAAAACAAGCAATCTGAAAAAATTTCTAACAGAGATGTGGCTTCCTCATGTGGAAGAAGAGATTTTTATCAGAATGACAGTCAATGATACTTATGCTTTTGGGTGTATAAGTGTTTTTTACTAACTAACTATATTATAGATGTTAATGTGGAAGATAGAAAATATAAATGATTAGATATCAGTCTTTTGCCTGTCCCCCATACAATTCTAAGTTTAAAAAGCCTGGACATTTTTATACATTTATTATCTTCCCTGAAACATGCCAAGAAACATTTGAGTTCTACTTTGGGTCTAGAACATCTGTCTCATCCTCCATGAATCTCTATCTGAAGCTCTGTGGAAGTTTCAAAAGTCTTGTTCATGGAAGATTATTACATCCTATAACAAGTAATTCTAAAATATTGCCTTTTCTTAGAAATTTGAGTTTTTGAGGATTGTGATGTTAGCCACATCAATCACAAACCTTCACTTTTTTTATATTATCTTCTTAGAGCTGAAGGCTATCTGGTTATTTTTCTCTGTTGTTTCTTTAACATCTGTCAAATAAGCATAGCTGCTTTATACAAATTTAACCTTCTCCTTAGGTTAATCCAGGTCTTTGTCTATATCATGCAGGGCAAACATTTATCAAGGATCATTTTGTCTACATCATGTCTGTTTTTCTTTTGGACCCATAAGTTTATATCCCTAAGAAACTTGTGGAGGTTCTGTTGTGTTCTATATACAGTTATGGGCAAATCACCTTTCAATCAAGTATCTCATGCCTTCACCCCTCTGAGTAAGGTATCAACCTAGAATTGTTCTTTTATAAGTGTAATATGTGATCAATGCTTGACCTTGCTATATTCTCATACCTGACACTCCTCTGGTACCCTGTCACTGTGTCTTTTGCTAGGGACCCACCACTAAAAGTTTCTAGAAATATTCTCTCATAACAAGTGCCACAGTGGCAACCCACTCTATAGTAATTACCTAACCTTGAAACTCAGAAATTATGCCACAAGTATCTGCTGACTTCTCAGTCTTCCCTTTTATATATACTAAGTAGTATGTAAGTATTCAATTATTTTTCTGTGTATTACTTTATAAACTACCCTTGAAGTTTATTTTTAGTGGTTTGCTTGTTTAGGAGTTATTCAAGTTTGCTTTTCTAGGTTTTCCTCTTTTTATCAGCTTACTTTTGTCCCTAGTTATTAGTCCTAAATAAGGCAAAATTAAAACATTACCTTATTTTCTGGTAAGATCACTATGAACAACAAGTTGTGTGCAAATGTATATGATAAATACTTCCTTTTATACCTAACTGTGGGTCCTCTAAGATCCCAATCACCCTTCAGTTTGAACCTCTCCTATTTTTCAGCTCAACCTGTGCTTCTTTCCTCATTCTAATTCAGACCACAAACATTAACCAACCTTTAAAAATAATCCCAAAACAAATTTTTTTCTAAATTCATTTTTTCTTAAGTTTTTGAGTACATTTTATTTCTGGAGACAGGATGTCACAGATGCAATCCTATTTTAAATTCCTTTTGCTTTTGGACAGGATTAGAAAATAATTTAATTTTTTTACCAAGAATTTATATTCCAAATGTAGTAAAATGTATTATCTTCCTCAATGTCTTTCTTTCTTCTTTGGTGAAATAAATCATTTCATTATGAGTTGAACCCACAGTCAGGATCACCAAGCTCACCAATTATAATTAGAACCTTTGCAATGAAGAGTCTAGGATTAACTGCAGAGTAATGCAGAGATAACTTCGAAAATCCGTGAATCCATGCAACTATACTTTCTACAGTTTCCTCCTTCACCCTGTAGTTCAAAATGATACAGAGCAAGTTTTTAAAATTGATGTAGTGCAGGCTTCTGTCCTAGAACTAACCATCTGAAGATTTAAGCCTCAGACAGCAGTTGGCATTGATGTGACTAAAACATCATCAAATATACATCTGTTAATTACTATTAAGCAAGAACTTATTCAATCTCTTTCTTCTTCTCTCTCTTTTTCTTCTCCCCTCTCCTTTTTCTCTTCTCTCTCGTACAGACTTTTTCTCTTCTCTCTTCTATGGAAGAGTTCTAAACAGGTCTTGATAACTGCATTTTCCCTAGAATCCAATGCCAGCCTATTTTCTACCTGACTTGAGCTTGCTAATAGTAACTGAAGATATTCACATAATACATTCCTGCTAGAGCTGACTTTCATACCCATGTTAAGATCTATGGCCTCTATTTGGTAATTTTCCTTGAATATCTTTAAGGTTAATTTTAAAGTTTGCTGTTGATTTAGGTATCTAGATGCTGAAAGTTTGGGGTGCCCATAGTTTATTCTTTCCTTACTGCTTCTAGGAAATAAGGCATTTATACAAAAAGCTGAAACTCAAGTAGACTATTTTTTGGAAAAAAGCAGCTTTGTATATAAATTATGTAGTGCTTAATAACCCACCAAAATATAAATATTTCTGGGGTGACTGAGTTTGTATTTACTAATTTCAACAACTTTAAGACAGCTAAGTCTATAAGCAAGACTTTCTGATTCACCTATTCAGTGTTGGCTTGAAAAACTAGACATGAGGGAAGAAAGACCTAGCTGGAGAAGATCCTGCAGGATACCTGTCCTCATTGAGCCTATAAGTCCTTAAAATCCTTGAGGCAGATGGTGAAACAATAAGTTGATAACCAGGGAGCCATTTCCTTTTACCTACCCAATTAATAACAGGCTAGCAACATTCCTATTAGCTAGGGCGTGAAGGGGCAAGGTTGAAAGTAGAGCTGTTCCCTAGCTCTGTGGCACTTTAGAATCACCTAGAGAAGTTTTAAATGTTCTTATGTACTGAATTCTGGTGATCAGGATGCAGCCCAG
The DNA here is from genome assembly GCA_004024805.1 of Geosciurus inauris. Taxonomy (NCBI): domain Eukaryota; kingdom Metazoa; phylum Chordata; class Mammalia; order Rodentia; family Sciuridae; genus Geosciurus; species Geosciurus inauris. Next base: position 21,108 of record PVHX01015122.1, read on the forward strand.
TTTAACTAAGAATTTCTGGAGGTGGGAGCCAGACTGCAGTGTTTCTTGCAGAGCCCCTGATGTTTTACCCTGGAGGAAAGTCTGGGAACCAACAGGCCAGGTGCTTTCGGCCCACGTCCTTCTATCATGGGAGTAGAGAGAAATCTCCTTTGTGCAAATGTGAAGAGGAAGGAAAATTTCTTTTCCAGATACTGGAGTCTCTCAGTCTTATATCCATTTTCTTTAAAATGGAACTAATAATACCTTACTGCTGAGAGTGGCTTTTAAAAATGATACTATACTGTGCAGTAAAATATCTTGCATGTATTTGGTATTCAGTAGACATTTCTAATTGCTATAAGAGGATAAGACACTCATTACCAGTTAAGTATAAAACAACAACAACAAAAATCAAAGCACCTTGCAGTGAATTCTCTTAATTCTGTATTGCCTTGACATTCATTCTGTCTAGGTTTTACTTCTTATACCAGAAGCAAAGCTTAGCCACCCTTGACATGGTTTTAGTTCTGTCTCCTCCTAGTTCCTTAATGCGGAAGAGCTGGATATTAGGCAACTCCCTCCTGGTGACCACCTTTCTATGGGACATATAGAAACTATCTACCTGACTCACCTTAGTGATCCCATACCCCACATGGACGGTGTAAATACGTTGTAGTGAAGCAGGCCAGAGACTCCCACCCAAAAGACCTTCACCATAATTGTTCTTGATAACAGAATATCAGCAAAGATTTCTGCAAAAGAGCTCAGTGTGGTCAGAACTTCCTATTTCCTGTTGCTCTGTCTTGCCAGAGAAAAGTTTAACCAAGGACTTGCTGCTATTACTCCTGCTTTTGTGGTAGTATGTGTAAAACTTCTGACTGTTCTAAATAGACAGTGAGCACTTTCTGAGGACTCAAAAAATTACTTTTATGTAGACTTCTGCAAAATTTAAACCTCCAAGCCCCTCCTCCCACTTTAGGTATAAAGTTCAAAGAATTCTAGACTTTTTGTCCAGAGCATCTTTTAAGCTATGGCCCTTCTGGACCCTGTAGTCAATAAACATGCTTCCTGAAAATTCCTCAGATGTCCAGCCTCTTCTGTCCTACATCAGTAGTGGTTCTCAGTCTCACTGTGACCCCACATAATGTGCATTGCCTTGCTATAAAGACACCAATTAAAACTCCCCATTGAAAACCTCCTTGGTAATGCCCTGGACCCTGGAAGGCCTTTGGCCACAGGTCCTTTGGTTTCTCTCTTGCTCCTCATTCACTGGTTGAGCATACAAGGCCCTCATGGCTCCCACTTCCCATTGACCTCGCAAAGCATGCTGCTTCTATTATATCATGTGTTGTCTCCTGTGTGTCTCAACTAACATTTCTGAATGTAACTTCTTTCCTGGTAAGGTTCTTCTAGGGAGTAGCTGTCTTGGCAGGAATAAACTAGATACAGGACAAAGTAAAGACATAGGACATCTGCCAGTATAAACAAGCTTCTTCTGAGGGGACACTTGTTTAGGAGTCAGACACTTAGGCATTAGGTTAAGACTATCATTCTTAGGCATTAGGCTATACAGAAGGATAAGGAAATACTTTATGTAAATTCATGACTAAACTCCATGATGTTCTGTTAGGGCAGGGCTAGAGTTCATAGTCCCTCTCCAAAGAGTGAGAGACCCCAAGACCAAATTGGAGAAAAATACAACTGCCTAAAGATGCATTCTCATTTAGCTGCTAGTAAATATCTATTTCCATACCTTTTAAATTCTGTTTTGCCATAACCTGACAATGTAGTTTTTCTGTGTAGCTCTTAGAATTTAACAGCATATCTGTTTCCAATTGTATCCTGAATTTTTGCCTTGATACAGTTATAAATTTAAAGTATACAGGAATATCAATGTAGGCAATCAAGGCAACATACCTGTTAGATTTTTAAAATATTTTTATTTCAGTTGTGTTCATTGCTATCTATGATTTAAAGCAGGACTTTTCATAAATTAAATTCAAGTGATAAATAAAAAGCAATAACATTCTCCCTAGAAATTCAAGTTGTTAGACTGTTTAGTTTTAATGGTTAATTTGATTTGTTAACTGCATTTGGGAACTGTTTTGGAGAAATGAAAAATCTTTGTGTTAGATTTCTTCTTTTCTTGTGTTCCCCAGTTTCAGATAAAATGGAGTATTCACTAAGATTTCTGAAAAATCAGAGTGAAACTACTACATCCCTTGGAAATTATCAATGCAAAAATTAATAAACAAACTACATCTGGGTGCTCTTAAATTATGATTGAACATACATCATTTAAAATAAAGATTTTTATATATGAGAATAGTATAAAGGCATATTTGAATAATGCTTAAGAACTTTTCCCAGTTAAATCACTCAAGTAAAATGTGTTGAAGCATTGTAGTTGTAATTAAAATACCATTTTTATATATTTTATAATTCTTTTATTTCCTTCAAAAAGAATGCTGTAAATAAGCAAATAAAATGAAACAAACTTTGCTATTTCTATGCCTAATGCATCTTGAATATTGGCATTCTGGTGATGAAAAATTGCCCCCAATCTACTCTTACTCTCCATTTCTTTACCTAATAGCAACCTTAGATAAGGAAAAAATGTAATCGTGCTTTCTATTTTCCATTTTTTAAGATCCTAATTTTTAAAATTTACATGTATCTCATACAGAGAATTATGGGTTCAGACCTAATCCACGGTCACCATGAAGTCATTATCACAGGCTCTTCTTCTTCAGATGCCTCCCATATGTATCATGACTTCTTTCCCATTTGGCCAGGTCAGCATCAGGTTGAATGTTCCAGGATACCATTGCCATTGATAAGACATGGCACATAGATCACACCCGTGGCATCCTGGAATGTAATTCTTCACATCAACACTGTAATTTATAGTTGCCAAATCTCATACGGTATTCTCTCTTTTAATCTTCACAAGGCCATGAAGCTCATGTATGTATTCACGTTTTCAACAAGTGCTCATTTGGTCAAGCTGGTATTATCATAAGCAACAAAGTCTTTGCTCTTCAGAAATGTATAAAAGTCTTTTGCAGAGAGGATAGATCATTTTTCTATTGCTGGGCAGGAAAAACAAAGCGATTAGTAGTTTGAAACAATACCTAGTTGTTGGCTCAGTTACATACATGAGAAATCTGGGCAGGTTCAACCGAGTTCTCTGTTTAGAGTCTCACAAAGCAAAAAGCCTGGTGTTAGCCAGGCTACTCTCTTATTCCGAGGCTCTAGGAAAGAATCTGCTTAAAAGAGTGTTCAAGTCATTAGCAAAATCCCATATCTTGAAGTCATAGGATTAGATTCTTGTTTTCTTCCTGGTTGTCAGCCTAGGACCTAGGGGGTTTCCCAGATTCCCTGTCAGGTGATCCATTCTACCTTTAAAGCCAGTCATAGCATGCTGAATCCTTATAATTGGAATCTGACTTTCACTTCTGCCATTTACAAAGAAAACTTTGTTTAACCTGTCACTAGGTTAGAACCACTTGGATAATCTATTTTTGCATTATAATGCAACATAATCATGATAGAGATATCTCATCATGTTCACTAATTCTACCCACAGTCAGAGAGATTGCACAAGGCTGAGAATTTTTAGGTACTCATTTTATAACTCTGTATACTGAAGTAAAAGACAACAATTTAACAAATAATTCAATGTAAAATAAAATTGTTATGATAGGTTTAAGTATCAGCTAATGTAGAAATGTAAAGAGTAAATACCTAATTCCATTTTGGAGCATTGGGGATATATTTATGTCATATTATGGAAAAGCACATTGCATAATAGTGTGAAAAGTATTGGGTATGTATGTGTACATATTATACAGATATGTATATATTATGTGTAGATATAGTAAATATATAGAAGTATTGTGTTAATTAACCAAAACTGGTCAGATTATTATAAGTTTAGGTTTTTGGTTTATCTGTATTTTCTAAATTGTCTGTATTAAATGTGTGTGCCTAGTACATTGAATAAGCATGACTTGTGGAATATGATCATTCCATAGATTTTGTCTTCCATCATTCATTTAAATTTGATCAACTGTGCACATTCTTTCCATTGGCAAGATCCTATGTTTTTTTCCCCCATTCATTCTGGTATCACAGAATAATGTTTCAATTTAGAAACTGGAATGTCAAAGTTGTGGGATTATGTGAAGCATTATCTTTCCCTTCCCTTAACTAAGCATTGCAGTAGACTAGAAATGTTACAATGGCCTAACACTGTGGTACACATCTGTAGTCCTAGTGACTTGGGAGGCTGAGGCAGGTGGATATCAAGTTCAAGGCCAGCCTCAGCAACTTGGCAAGGCCCTAAGCGACTTAGAGAGATCTTGCCTCAAAGTAAAAAATAAATAAAAAGGGCTGGGGATGTAGCTCAGTGGTTAAGCACCCTAGCTGCAATTGCTAGTGCCCAGAGAAAGAAATGCTACAATGGAAAAAAATAGGTTATATGCTTGGCAACTTCTTTTTCTGCTACTATTTCCACACCCCCACCCAGCAGGCACACGAAGATGGCTGACCTTTCTGCATGGAGTTGAAGGAGGGAAAAAAAGAGAAGAAAAGTCATATTAGGATGATGACCTTCACTACACAAGCATTTAATCTTAGAAGATGTTTAAGCCAACTCTATTTTATGAAGACTTTTGTAGGTCCTTAGAAAAAAAATTTTTTCCATTGGGAATCCTTCATCTGGTTTTGTTCTTAGCATCCAACAATTAGGCAATTCTTTAACCTTTTTCTGTCGAGTCTGTTCACGCATTATGGAAAGACTGGACTCCAAAGAATACAAGTATCTCTCCCTAAAATGACATTTCTCAGATCCTTCTCTAATATTCAACAACCAGATTTAAATCCTTGATGCAGATAATGTGTTTTGAGGTAATTTATCTTGTTTCTGAATTTTCTTTTTGAAAATTTGTATCTTCCTTGGGACCTTCATTTTAGATTCTTACTTATTGTACCTTCTTATAAAGACAATAATTAGTCACAATTTTCAGTTTAACATCATGCACATTATTATAGTATATGTTATTTAAGGTCAGATAAAAAGAGACAGGGCAATCAACCATGGAGTCAGGACTGCAGAAATAACAAGGGATATAAAGAATAGGAAAGAAAGAAGACATTTGTTCTGTATTAGACTTGGAGAGCATTTAGAGCAGTGGGAATAAAAACTAGCTCACAGGGGACTGATTGGGAATAGATTGCAAGGAATGAATGCAATGACTTTTTTCCCTATGGCAGCCAGAAAAATCCCAATTTCACATGCTGTTGAACACAAAAAGCCCTGCCAGCAGGTTCTAGAGAAGATCCTGGGCTCATTGGTTCCACTCTACCTCGTTTCTCTATTCGGTTCCATGACCCATTATACTGGTGCTTGCAAGCAGACATTTTGGTTTTATTTAGAAATATGCAGGCTTGGATGTTTACAAAGGGAGTCAGTATTTCTCTCAGATTGTGTTTAAAGAAGTGGTAAGGGGTTAATGAGAAATCAACCACACCAGGACCCAGCCATTATAACCCCATGCGTTCTTCGCAAAACACTTTTGAATACTAGCATAACATTATGTAAACATTACAAATTGGTATGGACAAGGGGTGGAAGGAAGGAGTAAAGAGAAGGTGATCCTGATAACTGGTATAGAGTTGATCCAAACTCCTGATGGATAGAACTTTGAGAACAATAGAGGGAAAGGACTGATATTGAAAGTGACTCAGCAGCACTGCCTGTCTCCTTTGGCAGCATGATGTTTCCACAGTCTTACAATCTTTATAGGACACGAAATACACATGCATGCTGTAGAATTTTTTTTAAAATATTTTTTTAGTTGTAGATGGATACAATATCTTTTATTTATTTTTATGTGGTGCTGAGGATCGAACCCAGTGCATCGCACATGCAAGGCAAGCACTCTACCACTGAGCCACAACCTCAGCCGTAGAATTTAATGGGACTGAGCAATGGCTAAAATCTCAGTTTTCTCTATCTTTTCCCCAAAGAAAAAATATGTCATTTCAGCCAATGAACTTCTGATTTAAACTGTCAAAAGAATGATCTTGGGAGACTTACTGCTGGGTATTTTTCTTCATCTTTTTGACTTTAAGTGTGTTCTGAGGCCTTTAGAGAAAGGAGAATGTCACAGAAAAAATATTCATGGAAATTTAGTGTCAATTGCTCACATGGTATCTTAGTTTGCTATCTTTACTTTCCTTCTTTCCCACTCTCCAACCTCCCTGTGGGTTCACAAGGAGTCAATGTTTCTTAAAGACTCACTTTCTCTCACCAAAACTCTTATAAAAGAGGATTTCCTTATGTAGGAAGACTATTGCAAACATAAGAAGGGGTTGTTATCCATTTGCAAGTGACAAAGAGAATGCATGATGCTTTGGGTTAGAGGAGCTAGTTTGCTTTGGGACCCAAATTTTAATATCCTAACAGAAGTAGCAGAGTTCAACATGGTATTTCCCAGATTACAAGATTTAAATTATTGTTTTGATTCACATCATTAGTGTTTTCCCAGGAAGTTCTTGCCAAATAAACATTCCCCTAGCTCATTAATTTTATATTGCATTTTTCATCATACATTGCCTCTGCAATCAAAACTGCTCCCTGTGGCTTAAAGTGTGGGAAGCAGATGATCCCATCCAGTGGCCTTTTCCATGGGGCCAATGTCTGAAGAGATCCATTAATCTGTTGTGGAAGGAAATTCCAAAGCCATTGGAAGGTAGAGAAATTAAATCATATACAGATCCCTTTATCCTCTGTTCTATTTCAAGCGAGCCTACCCCAACTCTGCCTGATTTATAAATAAGATTCTGGAACCCAGAATGATGCTATCCAAAGCTCTTTTTTAAAATCAAGAAAACCTTTAATAATCACATTGTATTTTTGAAATACAATATTAACAACTCATATAAATGTGATTGTATATTTTTATTCTATATGTTATATATGTATGTGCATATAGCATATATATATATGCATATATACAATCACACACTCATATGCCATGCCTTTCATACGCTTTAGGTGCTGGCTGGCCATTCTCTTCTTTCTTTAATAAAAGAATTGCCCAATTTTAGATGGGCACATGACCACTTGAAATAAAGACTGTACTTCCCAGCCTCTCAGCTAAATGTGCTTGTGTGACTAGAAGACATGTGAGATTTTTTTTCCCCAATGATTGCAGGGTGTGCATGCTTCTCTAATATGAGAAAAAACAAAATACATTGTAGAAAAAATGTTCACATAGAAGGGAAATACTGTGTCAAAAAAACAATCTGAGAAAATCATTCACCATAGTATAAATAAGATCATTTTTTCTTAATATATCAGTATCCTCAACAAATTGATGACAAAACAGTCTATAACAACATGCAAGTGAACAGAAGTTCATAGGAAAGCCAATACCAGTGGCTCAGACTTATAGAAATAGGCACAATTCAAACTACTCATAAGAGAAACACAAAGTTTTAAAAGAGTGGCCAGGAAAATAGCTTTGACATTTTTAGGCATGGGTGGAAACCTTTCCCCTCAGAAATGCTGGTGGAAAATAAAGTAGTAGAACTTCTTTGGATGTAATTTCTTACTTGTATCAAGAATATTAGTCTTCATCTGCTTTTACCCAACAATTATATTTTATCCTAATGTAATTGTACTGCTGAGAAAAATCTGCACAAAGAAGGAAAAATATTCTGAAACTATTTGTATTAAAAAAGGGTAGAAATTTCCTAAATTTCATCATGAAGTCAATGATTAACAGATTCTGTTACATTCATACAATACAGTACTTTGTAGTCATAGGAAGGAATATAATTATTTCCATAACATATTATTAAATGAAAAGAAATCAAGAGACAGAATAGTATATTGCACCATTGTTTGTTAAAATTGTATACAAAACTATTTACATCAAAAATAAGAATTTTTGTCTCTGAAAAAGTTATTAGTATTAGTTATTAGCACACTGGTAGGTAGAAAAATTGTTTTGGTTATCTTGTTTTTTTCCTTTAATAAACTTTGCCATGGGCTGGGATTGTAGCTTGGTGGTAGAGCGCTTACCTCGCATGCATGAGGTGCTGGGTTTGATCCTCAGCACCACATAAAAATAAAGATATTGTGTCCATCTACAACTAAAAAAATTTTTAAACTTTGCCATGAACATAGACTAATTATTCACCAAATGTTTACTTAAATTTTTTTTCTTCCTAATTAGTACCACAATCCTCTTGAATGACCATCAATCTGGATAGTCTCTAAGAGCATCTGTCATTTTAATGCTCATTTGAATTACTATTGCAAGAGGGAAAGAAAGTGAATTAGCATTTCTTACGTACAGCATTATTTATTAAAATAAAGTGTTCATCAAATTTTAATCTTCCTAACAGATAAGAAAACACATGGGGTAGTGAGAGCAAGAAAGGAGCTGCTATTTCTTCAATGTGCATAGTACTCTGGGCACTTCATAATCTATGATTTAATTATCATAAGAGTTCTACAAAATAAGTCTCATTATCCACACTACAAATGACATGTTTAATTTATAAGGTTGTTAAAAATCTTGCCTAAGTCATCTAAACAGAAATATAAAAACCGTGATTTGAACCCTAGTTTACTTAGAAATACACAATACAAGTCAACAAGAATATCAGCAATAATACCAACAATAAAGCCAACAAAACAGCAAATTATTTTCATAATCCAGTTTCTTTCATGGGTAAACATCCTTGTTGCCCTCAAGTATGCAGTTACCTTTGTCATTTCCAGTTCAAATTTTCCCAATCCAGGGCTAAGCTGCATCATTTAGTCATTGCTTTCCTCCTGAAATTCACCACGGTTCAACTACTTGGCATTTGAGGTATGCTATGATATGCCATATGTTTGCTATGCATTTAAAATTTTCTTATAGCATGCCTTGACACAAAGACCTTATAAAACCTCTTATCTCTTGCCAAGAATAAAATATAGGAAGAAAATTGACCAAGTGTGAAAAATGCATGTTAGATCGTCTTCTTCCTTCTTTTCTCCCTTTTCTCTTTTCTTCCTTGAATGACTATCAAAAGCCATTATTTAGGATTCAGCAGGCTGGGCATCCAACTGGGGTGGTGACAAAATAGGAAAGGTCTCAAATCAATGACTTCTGATGACAACTTAATAAACTAGATAAAGAAAAATAAATTTAATATAAAATAAGTAGAAGAAAGAAAATAATGATGATATAGGAAATCAATGAAACAGAAAGCAGAAAAATGCCTAGGGAAAATTTAACAAAACCATAATGTAGTATTTGAGATGATCACAAAAAATGATAAATTTCTAGCCGGACTGATCAGAAAAAATAAGACAAATTATCAAAGTTGGGAATTTGACATCACTACAGAGTGCACAGCTTTCGAAAGGATGATACTAAAATGCTATTAACAAATTTGTAATGTGGCATTCCCAGGACTTCTTTTTATAACATATGGGAGAGCATTATCAAATGTAATGAAACTGAGTGCAATGTACTTATCAGAGCTTGTCAGGAAAAGAGAGCTTATATATTGGAAGAAATGGGAACAGAGAAAAGAAAGAATGTGCTATTTAATCACAATGCATGTTCATAAACTGCTTTCAAGAACTAAATTCTTTGAAGGACACTAACACATTTCATTCAATATTAAATGAAAGCAGTAAAGTGTCTCTGGTTTCAATCTCTGGTACCGAAAAAAAAAAAAAAAAAAAAAAAAAAAAAAAAAAAAAAAAAAAAAAAAAAAAAAAAAAAAAAAAAGAAAAGAAAGAAAAGAGAAAGAAAAGGCTGAGGATGTGTTCAGTGGTTAAGTACTTCTAGGTTTAATCCCTAATAAGACTCCCCCCCCAAAAAAAGAGTAAACTACAGGACTAGGAAGCCACACCTGTGAATTTTAACAACTATCAATTTTTAAAAATAATGTCAGTGCTACACAAATCCTTTTAGTAATCATTTCTCAATGATTACTTCTCAGACACTCTAGAAAGCCAGTCTCATGCTGATATCAAAATCAAACATTATAAGAAAGAAAAGCTGCAAAACATTCTCTCTCATGAATATACAAGTGAACATTCTAATTACATTTTTGGAAAATTGAATCTAATGATGTATAAAAAATAAAACATTAGGGGATGGGGTTATGGCACAGTGGTAGCGTGCTGGCCTAGCATGCGGGAGGCACTGGGTTCGATCCTCAGCACCACATTAAAATAAAATAAAGATATTCTGCCCACCTACAACTAAAAAATAAATATTAAAAAAAAATGAAACATTATATTCATGTTGGTGTTTATTATAGGAATACAGTTAAATATTTGAACAAAATTTATTCTGATTCACCATATTAGCAAATTTAAAAGGATAACCTTATGATAATTCACCCTACACAGAATAAGAGACTTTGACAAAATTGAGCATTTACTTCTGATAGAAACTTTTAGTAGCTTGGAAGTGAGGAGAAGTTCCTCAACCTAACAAAGAACATCTACAAAAAGCCCACAGGTGGTATCATCTTTAATGGCAAAGATGAATGCCTTCCCACTGAGGCTGAGAACAAGTCAAGGATATCTGCTTTCAAGGAAAGTCCTGTTCAGCATTGTACTAGAAGATCTACCTGGTGCTTTAAGACAAGAAAAAGGCTTAAAAGGAGTCCATATTATAAGTGGAGTAAAATTAAAAATATATTCATAAATGACATAATCATTTATGTAGAAAATGTGATGAAATAATTAAAAAGCTACCACAACTACTGAGTTCAACAGTGTTTTAGGATATAAGATTAATACCAAAAAATGTATTTCCATATACTAGCAATTATTAACACAAATTGAAATAAAAATAACAATCATCATCACAAAGAATGTGAAATACTTGGAGGTAAATCTGACAAAAACTGTATGTAAAACTAGAAAGTATTGTGGAGACAAGTTTAAAAAGCTAAAAATGAAAACATGTTGGAAGACTCAATGTTGTTAAAACTAAAAATAAAAAGAAGAAAAGTAAAGACAACAAGAGGAGGGAGAATGAGAAGGAAAGGGGAAGTACTGAGGACTGAATTGGAACAAATCATGTGCCATGCTTGTACAATTACATCAAAATGAGCCCCAATATTATGTGTATCTATAATGAATTAGTAAGAAAAAAGTCAATTTTTATCCAAAAGATACACAGATTTAACAACACTCCAATCAAAATCTCATTAGATTTTTTGGTAGCAATTCATAAACTGGATTTCTAAAATTCATAGGTCAAAGACTTAGACTAGTCAACATAACCTTGAGTAAGGACAATTGAAGGATTAACATTGTCTAATTTCATTACTTATAAAGCAACTGTGTAGTATTGGTGTTGAGGTAAAAACAAATTAGATAAAGGAGCTTCTTAAAGAGTCCACAAGTGATATGGAAAATTGATTTTTACAAAATCACAAATATACTTCAATAAATGGATAACATGTTCATGAATGTTGCAGAAAATTGAATATATTCATAGTTTTTGAAAATGAATATTGATTTATACCTCACAACATATACAAGCATTAACTCAAAATAGATTATAGATGTAAATTTAAAACCTAAAACTGTAGATATTCTGGGGCTATAGGTTAGGCAAAGATTTTTTAGATAAAATATCAAAAGCATTATTCATAAAATAACTGATAAATTGCAGTCTGTCAAAATAAAAAGCTTTCTTAAGCCAATTAAAAGAAGACAGTCTGGGAGAAACTTCTTGATAAAAGACATGTACTATAATATATAAAGAACACTCAAACATCTATTAAGAAAATAATGCAATTTCTGGGCAAATTATTTGAATAGAAACTTCACCAAGGAAGATACACAGATGGCAAATATTAACAATAACACATGCTCAGCATCATTAGTAAATTGGACAATGCAAATTAAACCACAATGAGATACAGCTACAAATCTGAGTGTATACAATGAAAATGACTCACCATATTAACGTTTAGTGAGGATTTGAAAGAAGCGGACATCTCAGTCTCCATTTCAAAGGAAGAGTGGAGGAGACTAGGGAGAAACTAAGGGGGAGCCTAAGGGAGGATGAGGAATTTGGGTCATGTTATATATAAATGTTCATTTTCTTGATTATGGTCATAATTTTATAGATGTGTATAGATATTAAGACATCAGACTGTATACTTAATATATGTGCAATGTATTATATGTCAATTATAACTGAATAAATCTATTAAGAATTATTTTTAGGGCAAATGGAAAAACTAGAGTCTGGGGATTAGGTAATAATGATGCATTAACATTAATTTGTCTAATTTTCATGTTTATTTTAGAATTTATTTTGAGAAACTACATACATGTGGAGAGATCTATTTTTCTTGGACATTTTACATTACATATATATAGTATATACACCATATATTTGTTATGAAATGTGTATATATATTTCATTCCATTGAAAGCTTGTAACAAACTAAGAAAGTAGCTATTTTTACATTTAATTTGTGGAAGCAGAAAATAAAGCTGAAGAAGGGAAATATTCTGATTAAGGCTACAAAATTATTAAATAGAAAAGTCAAGGATGAAGTTCAAGAGTGCTTTCCCTGAATCCAGGCAATTTTTAAGGAACTGTCCAAAATACTACCATAGAAACCAGAAATAAAAAGTGATGTATGTTTTTTTAAAGAATGAACTTAGTCACCATGGATTCCAGTTAGTTCTATTTTACTATATTGCATTTAGAATACTATTATAGTCTTAACTCAGATGTCATCCATTTCTACCTTCACCTTCTAAAGATTATCTCCTAGTACTTTTAGGAGAAAGAGATAATATTTCATGATTATTCTCAAATCAGTTCCACACTTGATGTTTTGATGCCTTTCCACTTTCCAAATTGCTGCTTTTTATTCCACTGTGCCTATTCCTCTGTCCTGATATTCAAAGAGGCATGACTTTAGGGTAATTCACACTTTAATTCCTCAGCCTTTGTTCTCTGCTGTACTATCACAGAGACTTTATGTAATCTCTCTCCCTGAAATGAGAATATACAACTTAATAATGTTTCATATAAATGAGACAGTAATTTAAAGTGCATAGTTCATAGTACATGCTCAAATTATTATGTATCACTCTCTAAAATTTAGAGAAAAGGCAGCTGCATCATAAATATTTTAAAATGCTAATCTTCAAATTATTGGTATATCAAATTATTTTGTCCACCCACATCCTAAAAAGTTTTCCCTGGCCAAATTTGTTGTAGTTTATTAAAAGGTCCAAAGTCAATGCTATTTAGTAAGTCTCACCTCTTACCAGTTTAGTTCAATCTTATCTGCTATTTTTCTATATCCAAAATTCTTTGGATTTTAAATATAGAAAAATTTGATTATCTATTTTGTTTCCTCATCTCTGAATAATCTCCCTCTCAGAACTAAATCTTCTAGCTACCAAAAGATTCTTAGGTCTTTCTCCAAGCAAAGGGCTATTCCAAAAGGAAAATTCTAGTACCAGTCATTAATTTGTGCAAGTGGGCATGTTCATACATATTTATGCAATTTCCCATCAATTTATGAGAATTTTTTTATAAAGTAATTATTTTGTAGGTTCTATGCACATATAACCTTTTATGGGTTGGATATGTGCCATACCATAAGCTCCTGTGTGAGACAATGCAAGAATGTTTAAGGACAAAATGATTAGGTTAGGGGATCCTTAACCCAATCAGTAAGTTAATCCACTTACATGGTTTATATTTTGTCCTTGGTGTGCAGTGCTTTCTCTCTGCTTCCTGGTTGCCACGTCCTGAGCTACTTTCCTGTGCCATACCTTTCCACCATGATGTTTTTCCTCATCTTGGCTCCAGAGATATGAAGTTAGCCAATCATGGTCGGAACCTCTGAAACAGCCTAAATGAACTTTTCTCTTCTGCATTTTCTTGTTCAAGTCTTTTGATCACAGTAATGAAAAGCTAACTAAAACATAACAACTGCTATTTTATTCTTTAAAGAACCATTCTGGACTTCCTCCCTCATTCTTGTAATAAGAAAGTTTCCTTTGATATGAAGGTGATAAGTAACTCCTTTGCTAAAATAAGGTGCCACATTTCAAGTGTAGGTCAAAGATCCTGAACCTATGCTTTTAATAAGATGATGGATGCAGTTATCCATGGGAAGTCATGAGAGGCTAACCTAGTAGCCCCCAGAAAATGCTAAAAATCCTATATGAAAATATTGCCTGTAACTGGAAAGGATGTAGTAACTTGATAGTAGTCTCTCACAACAGGTATTTTACACTGAATTACTCAAAAAATTCAAAATAAGAATCATTTGTATGTGTTTTTGAGGGTTTTTTTTTTCATTTCAAAATAAGCTTTCAATATGATACAATTCTGACAAGAGGAAAAACAGAAATCTTGTGAAAGTCAATTAGACCTAATAAGACAAATTAATTTTCTATCCAAGCAATTTCTGCTACTTTAAAAAAAAGCAATGGAAAATAAGAATACAGTCTGCACTAATAATGCTTTTACCTGACAATATGCAGAGCAGCTAATGACCTTGATACACAGCTAATCCTTGAAACATTGCCTGCTGTTGGATGAAAGTGCAGCTGGCTTGTCCTGATTGTGAATCCATAAGAACATGGTGGTTAGACTGTCTGAAAACATTGCTACTTAAATGTTCATGCCCCTGATTTTTTTTCCAATAATTGAACCCCACTTTAGAAGAAAAAATTACAAGCATATTTTTGTTCTTTTATTCTCATTCTATTTTTTACTATAATTTCAATGTAGAAACCAGTGAATTTCTTCTATGATTAATAATCCAAAATACTGAAGGAATTGCCAAGTGTACAAAAATAAGATCTGTGTATAAATTCTAATGAGTTTTTCATATTGCTGTAATAGATTTTTAGTTTTTGTCCTTTTGGGAAGACAGGTACTAGGGATTGAACTCAGGGGCACTCAACCACTGAGCCACATTCTCAGCCCTATTTTGTATTTTATTTAGAGACAGGGCCTCACTGAGTTGCTTAGCACCTCACTGTTGCTGAGGCTTTAACTTGTGATCTTCATGCCTCAGCCTCCAGAGCCACTGGGATTACAGGCATGCACCACTGCACCTGGCTAGATTTTTAGTTTTAATTTACATTCTACTGTCTAAAATGTAAACATTATCATCAGAATTAACCAGTATTATATTTTTTCTTCTAATTACACAGTGAATCTACAAGTATAATTTTACTGTAAAATGTTGGTAATTTTATATTTCATATGATTTTATTGACTTCAGTTTACTTTTTCCGTTGATTTATGCTGAGATTCCTGAGGTATGTAACCTTTTTCACCCTTTGTTTACTGTATTGCTTTGATACCAAAAGCCATATCCTGCCTTTGATATTTGAACTATTAACACTACCCTTTTTTTTTTTTAAATTCTATATGTAGTAGTGTTTAAGTATCTGGTGTCCTGGTTGCCATCTTCTGCTCCTGGTTGGCGTCTTCTGCTTCTGCTTCCAAGAATGTGCTTCAGTACATTCCTAGAATTCAGGCAGAACTATGAGAGAATTAGATGTTCCTAGCGTTCTTATGTACCTGTCCATTAGTGGCACACTGGATGCTACGCATAGAGGAATTGCCATGTGATAAGATTTGTATTGTTTTCTAGCAAGGCTTATTAGGGAAAAAAAAGTTCTGTTTGGTGAAGTATTAAATTAAATATTTCAAAACCGTGCTTAGCCCCCAAATGCTATCAGTGGATATGCTGCATAGGAAAGTAAATACCATTTTTGCTACATGTTGGATTTGACTTTATGTAAGTTAAAATGACATCACAGTAATAGTTGACTAAGTGGCAGATACGTTTTTATAGGTCATTTTAGGATTAAATTTCAGTTTATAGTTGTTTCTCTTGGTGCAACTGAAACCTGGAAATACAGGTGGCAGGAACATTATATTATTATCTATAATACATTGAATGACCCCATCCCCTTTTGTACCATCAATTGAACCTAGGGGTACTTAACCCCTGAGCCACATTCCTATACCTTTTCATATTTTATTTGGAGATAGTCTTGTTAAATTGATTCAAGCCTTGATAAATTGCTGAGGCTGGCTTTGAACTTGTAATCCTCTTGCCTCAGCCTCCCGAGCTGCTAGAATTTCAGGCATGAACCACAGTGCCTGGCCCTGAATACCTATATCTTCAGTGCTAATTTTTAAAATGTCATAATCACACCTTACGCCATTATTTTGATAACTATCACATAGGAGATATTGATAGAAGTCAGTGAGTTGCATACTACAGTCAGCACTTCCAAGGAGGGAACATTGTTTATTTAATGTTTTAGTGTATTTCATTTATCAGGAACACTGTGTAATCATAAGGTATGACATCACTATGCAATTAGCTTCAACTTGAATAAATTACTTATTGGGTTTTCATATTATTTAAACAGTTGTAGGGTAGGGTTAAATGCATGCTATTTGTTAAAATGGCTTATTTCACAAAGGTCCTCTGATCTTTATTCTTTGCCTTCATAAATTATAAGAGAAGACAATGTGTTTTTCTTATTGGGTTATGGGTGGATCTATAATTAGAGAAGGAATTCTGGTTTTGGTTACACAATTTTTCAACAACTTCATCACTGGTGAGAAAAACAAAAGCTAAATATTCAGTAGGGGTTCACTTCACATATTTTGTTATAAGTCAATACTAATTTTAGTAGGAGGTCAACATTTACTGATTTAAAAAGTTAATACAGAGAATTACACTACATCATAATACTTTCTAAGATACTGAAAATACAGAATATTTTTAGGAGTAGATTTGGTATGCTTAATTTTCCTACAAATTGCTCCACAAATATTAGTGGTTAAAAGGAGAAACTTTTCCATTGTGAGACTAAATTTTAATTTTTAAAAAGTTAATCTATTAGTGTAGGCATAAACTAAAAGAAGAGTATTTATAAGTAGACCTGGTGCTATGTAATTAAGAAATCCTAAGGTAGTCAAGAGACATTATCAAACATCACAGATACTTGATAGCTTGGCTGCCATATATTTATATGTACAGTGAACTTAAGGACATATTAGATATTTTATATTTTTAAGATTTTTCTATAATTAAAGTTGACACTTGATGGAAAAGGCCTAATGAAGTTTACATCACACCAAGTTTAAAATCAATAATCAGATCTTATTCTATAGAATATACTCCCTCCCAGAAGAATTGAATTACAAAATTTTGGATTATGTATTTCTCAGAAATGGTTTTATTAGTATTACTGTTTTTTAAGCCATAGAAAACATGTATGTTAAATCTCATTGAAATAATATGGCACATGGCTCATATCAATAGTTATTGATAGATTTTATATACTTTGATAATTGGCCAAATATATATAGAATTGATAACCCTAACCCTAAATGACTCACTTGAAATCTAGCATAACTCCTTTGGTAGAAATGTTCAGAAAAAGATTATTAGCAAATAATGTCAGATATGCTCTAATACTTATGGATATGAATTCCAAGCCCTAAAAGTACTTCAGTTTTTTAAACAATTTTCACTAAAATCCCACCATAGCAATTAGCCAATGAAGATAATCATTGACTAATAATTTTCTAATAAACTTAGGTACATTATCCTATGTCAATGATTTGGTCTCTCTTGGGGAGGTACTTGGAAATGTGGCTACTGGGTTTTATGACAAGTCTTTAACTTAAGAGACTGCCAAACTTTCCCAAAATGAGGGTACAATTTTGCATTTCCATTTGTAATATATGTAAGTTCCAGATTCTTGCCAACAGTACATTTGTTGCTTGCCATAAATTTTGCTATGTTGCATTTTTCATTCAATTAAAATGTTTTTAAAATTTTTTTGCATTTCTCATTTTATGTTATTTAAAAGCATAGAATTGTTTGATTTCCAAAAATATGAAGGCTTTACAAATATTGCATTGTTTCAAATTAACCTGACATCTTTATTAGTGAGAAATTTGCAGCATTTAATTTTTTTAATTGGTAAAATGTGTTGTAGGGGATAGAATATGGCTCAGCTTGCTGACTGTTCCATGTATCCTTGAAGACAGTGTATGCAGTTCCTTATGAGTGTTCATAGAGCTCAGATGGGTCATGGTGCTCATAGTACTTAGGTGGGTGGGTTTTACACATTTATCTCTGACTAGAGAAGAAGCATCTAAAATTTAGGATTTTTAAATTAACTATTTTTATTTTATTCATTTTAAGGCTCTGTTGTAAGGTCCATGCACATCTAGGCATGCTGTATCTTCTTGTGAATTGACCTCTTTTATTATGTGATATTTCTCTTCATCTCAGATAATATTCTAATTTTGAGACTACTTGAATAATAAAATTACTCCAGCATGTGTCAGATTAGTGTTTTTATTTTATGTTTTTTCTCATCCTTTTACTTTTACCCTTTGTATTTATTTGTATTTAAAGTAGGTTACTTGTAGAGGACATAATTGTGCTCGGCTTTTTATATACTATAAAATTTTCGTCTTTATATATTACAATAAGCTTGTTCTCAATGTAATTATTGACGTTTTGCTTAAAATGTACCATCTTGTTGCTTTTTATTTCATTTCTTCTTTGAACTTTTTCTTTTTATCCTTTTTTAAAGTAGTTGAATTTTTATTTTATATTACCTTCATGCTATCTTTTTTATACCTCTCCTGAAAACAAAGGTTCTCCAGAGTTTAAAATATACATATTTAGTCAGTTAGAAAATTTATAGAAATAATATTATCCTTAAAATGAATTCAGTTGAAAATCTGAAACATCTGTACAAAAATTTGCTTACTACAAAAAAAACCAAATGCTATAACTGGGGAGAGTGCCCATGCCTATAGTGTGCCATTCTCATAATTTATAATCACATAAAGTTAAGAATAATGTAAACCTGATCCAAATAAAGTAGTCTCATATTCCTTTTCTGACTTGTCTGCATGCCATTCTGATTTTTAAAATATATATATGTAATGTTAGGCTTGAAAGAAGTTATGAAACGGCCCCTCCTCATCTTGATATTAATGTTTTTATCTGAATGCCTCCTGTTGATAAACTTGGGATCTGAACATAAGGAGATTTTTACTGGTTTATCTATTTTATGATACAATTGTGCTTTCTGCTGTGTTATTTGTATTAGTGTGATATATTGAATTCTTGGCTCCAGTATTTTTTATTCACCCTAAACCCTCACCTCTCAGCTCCAGTAAAATTCTGGATGGAGTAGTGATGGAGTCAAATTTTCCATCACTCAACCATTTGACTTGCTATGTCCAATGAATACTATCACATTTGATACAAGCAGAGAGTTAAAATATACATTCATATTTCTTCCATCACCTTAAGAACCACCTGATATTGCTGGTCCAGTAGCCCAACAAAGATAAGAGATTTTAGGAGCAGACTGGGATCTGATCTGCAACTTATGGCCAAGACCAGCCTAAACCACCATTGACTGGCAAATTCCCAGATGATCCACAGACATAAAGGAATAGTTTTTTTCACTACTGAATTTTATGTACTATCATTGTGACAATGGCTAACTAACATAATAACTATTACCTATAAAAATATTTTTGCATCCTATGACTAAAATGATTATTAATTTGACCATCTGAATAAATGCTTAAAGTCAAAGATGGTAAATGACTTGGAATAAATATTTCTGCCCTAACAAAAATCTAAAATATATGGAATTAGCTTTGAGACTAGGTGTTGAGGGATAATAAATTCTTACAGACGGCTATGAAAGTGTGGCTCATGTTATATAATGGCTAAATAATTGGTAATTCAATTGTGGCAATCTGGAAGGCAAATAAATTTAGCTACTGAACTTTTAGAATTGTAGATTTCAAGGAAAAATGTTGAAAGTGTGGCTTTTTATCAATAGATGCATTTAACAAGACATCAAAAGAAAAAAATAATCTCAGAAATAAGCTTAGGTTATTTAATCATTATAGAGACCCAATAGTTAGCCAAGAAATTTTAGAAATGGAAAAATGATAAGTTTTTTCAACAAATGAAACATTACATGAAAATATAACCTTAAGAAAAGATTAAACCCAGGATTCCAGAAAAAAACAGTTTCAAAATGAAGATCAAAGTTATGGCTGTCATGCCTTTGTTTCCCAAATTTAAAAAAATATTTTTAGTTATAGATGGAAACAGTGCCTTTATGTGTTTATTTTTATGTGGTGCTGAGGATGGAACCCAGTGCTTCACACACGCTAGGCAAGCATTCTACCACTGAGCTGCAATCTCTGCTCTGTCAGGCTTTTTAAAAAGATCCCTCAAAGAATTAAGACGACACTCAGATGATCCTTTCAACTGAACATGTAAGAACTTAGATTAAGGATGTGGTCTCACAAAACCCTGATATGCTCAAAATACTTAAAATTACATTTAGAGAGAAGTATCCAGTAGAGAATTAGAGAATTGATTTAGTAATTTGTAGTCAACTGAAAACAAATACATGGAAAACCAATACCATTTCTAAGTGAACTGTATTGGCAAATGTGCTACCAGACTAGATTAAAGGAGACTAAATTATCCAAAATGTAAACCTCTGAGTCTCTGACTTTCTATAGGCAGGAATCAGAGTAGGAAGCTTTTCTACTAGCAGAAAAAGCTCATTCCCCGATTCTTTCTTCAGAAGTGCCAGGAGGCTGAAGGGAAAAGGACTTCCCCCACATCAGACCCAGGAGTCTGAGAAATCAGTGGAGCTGAAATGCCCAACAATTGCTCAGAGCCAGACTCAGCCAATGGATTATTCCTTACATGCAAAGTAGGGAGGGGGTCAAGACAATAATTTGTAGCAAGATGTCAGAATTGATGGGATTGAGTGATTACTTTGTTAGCAGCCCTAGTTTTTCCTTTGGGACAGGAAAAAAACTAAATACTCCCATTTGACAGTTCCACTGTTACAGGGTGGGTGTGTTGGAGACTGTTTTTTCTTTAATTTGTGGCTCTCTGGATAAAAATAATTATATCTCACCTGGATGTAAATTACTATAACTTGAACTTTAAGCTTAATGCTGTGACTAAGATTTATAGGAATCAGAATTTTTTAATGTAGGAGGGAAATGAAATGTGATAAAGAAGTTGGACCGTTTTAAATTATTAGTCCTAATCACATATACTCCTCTGATCAATGCTGTTTGTCTTACAGATTGTCAACATTTTTCCATTAGAGACAATCTACACCTCCTAACACATTGGGCTTATCCATGTAACTAGCTTTGACCAATGGGATTTTAGCAAAGGTGGTGCTGAGAGAGAATTGGAGTGGTTTGGGGAAGTTGGTCCTTGATTCTTGAGATTCTTCCCACTGCATAAGGTGTGGAATAGCTGAGTCACATTGCCCAGATGTACATAGAATCTGCAGTATGGATCAAAACACATTTGAGGGGCTCAGGGTGTGGCTCAGTGGCAGAGCGCCTGCCTCACATGTATGAGGCACTGGGTTCAATCCTCAGCACTACATAAAAAACAAAATAAAGACACTGTGTCCATGTATAACTAAAAAAATATTTAAAAAAAAAATCTGAGTTTAGATTAGATCAGCAGACTTCAATATATGTGAACAAGAATGATTATTCTTTTTTCCAATTCAGTGTTAGGGATGGTTTTTTAAATCCAGGTTACTGAAGCAATACCTAACAGAAAAAATTGTATTCAAATTATTTGGCTGTTGGCTATGCTTGTCTTTCTCCCAAATCAAGCAAGCCTATTGTTGAAATTTGTCAACTGGTAACTATACGATGATAAGGTATGGTATTCCATTTTAGGCAGAGATTCATTTAAAGATAAATTAAGACCATGTAGTATTTATACATGTATCAAAAATGTAGTGATAGAGTCTGGATATAGATCCATACTATGCACATAGGGACTTGATATGTATATTATATTAATATAAAGAGTTGAGGATAGTCTACTTATTGGTGCTCAGAGAAAATGTTATTTGTTAACATACGTAAAATCAAAACCTAAAAATAGAAATAAAATTTGTAAATCACTTGGAACAAACCATTGAAGTATATTTTGACAGAAGGGTAGAAAATAAGTTGTTAAACAAGACATGAAGGCTAATGTCCTATATTAGGAGATTGACAAATTTGACAAGATTTAAAATTAAAACAAGCTCTGTTAACGAAAGATACAACTTTAGAAGGAATTTTTTTTGTCCTTATAACTGACAAATGATTACTAAGTTGATCATCTGAAGAAATGATTCAAATAAAATAAAGAGCAACAACTCAATTTTTAAAAACCTGGAGGAAAGGGTATGAGAAGCAACTTACAAAGTAAGATACTAAGCAATTATAAATATGATAAAAGTGCTTAATTTTACCAGAAGTCAGTTACATTAGAAGAGTAAGATATAATTCACATTTTTAATTGGCAAAACTTAAAACTGATGATATCAATCATTGTTGAGGATGCTGGAAAACAAATTTTGAAGCAATATTACTAACAGTCTAAATTTATGTTTTCACTTGGAAAAAAATATTTAGCAATAGCTAGTATATTCTAAAAAAGTTCTTACTTGATTCAGGCCTACTCCTTCCTAATATATATCCTGAAGAAAAAACCTACGTGTATGCCACGTCCAAGGTGTTTCAATCCTGCTTTTTTTTAACACTTTTTTAAAACCCAATTTTGAAACATTGAGAAAAATACACAGTATTTATAGGAAAATGGGTTAAGCATATTTCATTCATAAAACAGAATGTTGAATGACAAAGTACACCTGAACTGCACACCAATGGCAGAATAAAGATCTCAAATGAATAGAAAGGGGAGTTAAAGGGCTAAGGTGTAGTTTTAACTATATAACAATTTACTCGGTTTTAATATAAAACAATTGACAGATATGTTCATATATGTTTATTCTACGTGGTAGGTTCAGAAATATTTTTCTACATTCTTATATGTATGTTTTATATATTTCATATCTAAATTTACAAATTCAAATAAAAGTAAGATAGTACTGTGGCAAAATAAAATCTTTTAAATAATGAGAAGCCAATATATATATATAATATTAATCTGTAGAGCACATAAATAGATGGAGTTTTATGTTAACCAATGTGGCAAATTTGAATTATGCTCATGAGGAAGATTTTTGAATATTTTATTTCCAAATAATCTAGCATCTTGACAGAGTACTGGATTTACAGTTAGAAGACTGGATTAAAATACTATCTTTGTCATTTGCCAAATGGGAGCCAGGCATTGGTGGTATGCTCCTGAATGTAAGCCAAGGTACCTGAGGCAAGAAGATTGCCAGTGGAATTTGAGGCCAACCTGTACAACTTAGACACTCCCACTTCATCTCCAAAAGAAAAATAAGACTTGATACATTTATTTTATTTCATTTCCATGAGCCAACCTCAGTGTTCTTTCTCAATGTCCAAATGAGGAAATTATAATTTTGAAGATACTTCCAGGTCTAATAAATAGATTAAAATTTTAACT
The DNA here is from genome assembly GCA_004024805.1 of Geosciurus inauris. NCBI lineage: Eukaryota > Metazoa > Chordata > Mammalia > Rodentia > Sciuridae > Geosciurus > Geosciurus inauris. The sequence continues at coordinate 44,619 of PVHX01015122.1, forward strand.
ACATTCCCTATACTATTATGTATTTCCCCCATAGAAATTTTAAAAAGTAGCAAAAGGCAAATAACAAATCTATTAAACTTATACTAGTTTTAAATATTTTTAGATTTGCTTAGGCTCCCAGTTAACCAAGACATTAAAAACACAGATTAAAAGAATCAGAATGTGGAGATAGGCAAATTTGGGCTAAAATCCCATTTGGCCACTTAAAAACTTTGTTTTCTTACGTTTAAGCCTTTTTCTTTAATCTAGTATATGGAATGAATATCAAACTTGTTAGGATTGTGGTACGAATTTGAGGTAGTGTAGTCAATGTATTTGTCATTGTTAGTTTTTTAGTTCTATCATCTTCAAATAGGGCAATGCTTTGTAGAAACACATTTATCATTTCCTGGCTATGGTTTCAACAAGTTGCTTAATCTTTCTAGGCAGAAGTTCCTCATCTAAAAATAATATATGGGGCTGGGTTGTCTCAAAGACTCTACTCAAATTTCAGTAAATTTAATTAATTTATTCAAATGTCCTGATTAGACTCCTGTAGTGATTAGACTTAGCAAACTTTATTCAGATTCCTGAATATATCTCATGCTATATCCTAAGGAAATACATACAAATAAATCTTATACCATACCATGAAAGCATGCCTTCATCTTGATCTTTTTAAAATTAAATTGATCATCTTTTATTTACCCAGGTATCAGCAAAATTAGTATTTATTCATAATAAAATTAGTATCACCTTGAGGAAAATCTGCCGTTAAATTAAAATAATTACATTAAAATATTGTTTCACTAAAGGTCAGGCCTTTCCTAGTCATCCAAATATTAATATTACTGCATAACTAGGTCCTAAGGGATCTGGCTTAACTTAGTATGTGGGAAAGCCCTCAGCTGTTTTAATCCTCTGTCATACCATTTAGTTAATAGCAGGTGGTCTTAATATAAAGGTATTATAAGACCTGTGGAAGTCATTTTCATTATATAATACTCTTTGTAAAATTCAATTCCTGGTATGAGAACTAGTCCAATTTAATTATTATAATTTAATGACATATTTTAATGAGAGTGTCATAAAATATGACAGTTTTTACAATAAGCAGGCTGTAAGTGTTTTTTCCTCTATTGGTTTAATAAGACCAGGGCATAAGATATTTTCACTTTTTAATTATTGAATTTTTAAAATTCTACTGGTAACTCCCTTATCCTTGATCTGTGGATGTAAATGAGATGAATATATAATGAGTTAAGGCTGCTCACATAATGTTAAGACAGCTATAATAAAATAATTTTTCCATTTATTGAATAACTATCATGTCTAGACTCTTTGCATATGTTATCTTTAATCTTTGCATTAGTCATGCAAAGCTAATGATATTATCCTCTTACTATGGAAAAATGGAGAATTAGGTGTTATTTATTCTCTATAACCAGTTAATAAGTAGCTGAGGCACAATAGAAAGATAGTTCTGTTGAACTGTTTTTATTTAAATTTCATACTGCTTTCATGATCCTTTGCAGCCTCAAAATGATGTGACACTTTAGGAACAAATCCTAGGCTATTCCAGAGGACTTATGGCATCAAAAAATTAGAATGGGAAGGCAGGTGCTAAAGTATTACCTGTGATTTACTGATCATCTACTTGTTTGTTCAGAACTTAACATTACATCTGGATTGCTACCCTAAACACAAATGAGACATACTTACTAATGTTGCATATTTTGGAACAAATCAGACCTAAGGAGGTATTGAGGGAAAGGAATATAGAACTTCAAACACAAGACATTGAGTTACATCTTCCAGTAACAACAGTTCAGTGTTCCTGGTTAGAAAAAGTCCCTCTATCCTCAAGGTCTTCCTCAAACTACTCCCCAAAACAGTGTATATCATGGCACATGATTGACAGTTCATCTCCCTTTCATTCAATTTAGTTATCTTTCTCTCTCCATAGTTTTTCAGAGTTGAAAGAGGTAGATTTTCCTTTTTACCCAACATCTCTGTCTAAACTTCCCATTACATAAAACCATTTCATCCTGGCTATAATAATTTAAATGAGGACTAAAAAAATTATAAAAATCTTTTCTCTTTGAAAATTTGCCTTATTCTCAAGCCACTTGGTCTACAGCAAAGTGTTATTTTGAATGTCAGTCTTTCTTTCTCTGAAATACCTCAAATGTACTTCTACTCCCCAACCCCTCTAAAGGTATACAGATGCTGTGGGCTAGGAAGAAAATTGTATGTACGTATGTTCAAAATGGCAAATTATGTAATATTTTTGAAAACAGTATCTTTGTTACAATGGAGATAATCAGCAATAAATTCCACTAAATAAACAAAAAAGTCTTAATACATGACTTTAGGTTGTTGTTACTGTTACCTGCTTTTCTTCTACCCGCCTCCATACAATCTTAACCTTTCTTAAACTCTCACATGCATTGCAATAATCACCATGAGCCTGGCACAGTGGTGCAAGCCTGTATTTCCAATGGCTCCGGAGGCTGAGGCATGAGGATCATAAATTTAAAGCTAGCCTCAGCAATTTAGCAAGGTCCTAAGCAATTCAGCAAGACCCTGTCTCTAAATAAAATATGAAAAAGGGGCTAAGAATGTTGCTCAATGGTTAAGTGCCCCTGGGTTCATTCCCTGTTCCAAAAAAAAAAAAAAAAAAATCACAATGAGCCATTCAGAAATGTAATGGTTGCCATTCAAATCAACAGTATCATGAGTTTATGACATCCCTCTGTACTCCAGAAACTTTCGCTTTCATTGTCCCATATCTAGGTGTTAAAATTTTTTTTGTTTTGTTTTGTTTTGTTTGCTTACTTATTTCTCAGGATTTATAAGAGCTTCAAAGAGGTAGACCTTTGAAAGATGGGTAAAGCAAATTAGGAATTGCAACTGGCTTAAAGGTAGACTGATCTCTTAAAGATAGAAGAGTTGAAAAATCTTTAATTTTTGAAGTTACATTATTTTAATGTCTTCTTTGTTATTTTTCAAGCTTAAAGCAGAGAAAGAAGACATCTTTTACCAAATTCATCTTAATACTAGACTTTTATTTAGCATAAACTTAGATCTTGAAACTGACATCAAAGTATTGAGGACAGGTGTTCATAGATATTCATAATTCTTTTAAGGTTTCTTGGGAAGAGCATCTGGTTTGCTTGATAGACATTTGTATATATGCACATTTGTTAGATGAAAGAATAAAGCAGGTGTGGGTGTGAAGTCTGAGCACATGGCTCATGGTTAATGGGCCTAATTTCCCACTATCAGTAAACCACTCCTTTATGTGAAGTGGTGATACAAAGAACGCACTTCTTTTTTTTTTTTTT
>PVHX01015123.1:0-22419 GCA_004024805.1 Geosciurus inauris
ATTTAAGATAATTATAAAGCTACAGCCATTACTAGCTTTGTATTGACTCAGTAGATAACCCCATAGAATAGCGAGAGTGTCTATAAATAAATTCACTTCATGCAGAAGCCTGATACATGAGAAAACTGGCATTGAAGGCTAGTGGAGCAATGATGGATTATTAATAAAAGGCATTGGAAAAATTGGTTATTTATGAAATTATAATTAATTTGGGCACTTACCACATACCATTCACCAAAAAATTCCAGATAATTTAAATATTTACATGTGAAATGAGAATTTTAGGGGATGGTGGTGTGGCTCAGTGCTAGAGCACGCACCTAGCACGTGTGAAGCACTGGGTTCCATCCTTAGCATCACATGAAAATAAATAAATAAAAAACATAGAAGTATTGTGTTTATCTATAACCAAAATAATTTTAAAAAAAGAAATGAGAATTTTAAAGCTATTAAAACAGAAGATAGGAGAATCCCTTTATGACTTTTGCTAGTACGGATTTTTTAAGACAGAAATTCAATTTGCAAAATAAAGAACAATCAACTTGATTACATGGAAATACTTCAAATTTCTTTTCACCAAAAGACAGAATGAAGAGAATGAAATGAGAATCTAGAAGCTGGCAAAAAAGACATTTGCTACACGTATCTTACCATGAATTAGTACCCCCAATAAACAATGGGAAAATATCCTGTTGGTAATTACAGGAACAATGAGTACTCTCAAATACAGCTGGTAAAAATGTAAACCAATGTGACCTTTTTGGAAAACCCATTACACAGTAAATTTGAACATGACCATTACCTATGACCCAGTATTTCCACTCCTACCTATAGCCAAAATAAATTTGCATCTGTAGTTTAGGAGGACTATCCAAGGATACTTATGGTAGCAAAACCTGGAAACAATCCACTGTCCATCAGTAATAGAATGAATAAATCACAACATATTCAAAATATGGAATAATATAAAGCAGTGAAAATGAATGAAAAACAGAAATGCACTTCATATAGATGACTTTCGAAAAAATTCTGAGCAAAAATATGTCATTGATATGCTATATGACTACATATATACAAATTATAAAAAATAGCAAAATAAAAGAATATATGTCTTCAGAAATATATACCCATCTAGTAAAACTATTTGGAAGCAAAACAAACAGCTAACATAAAGTTCAAGATAGAAGTTACCTGAGGGGGAAGTAGGTAGTGTGATGAGGAGAACATACTGAGGCTTCTAGTTTACAAATAATACATCTTTAAAGCTGAGTAATAGGCCCATAGTTCTTCATTGTAGATATGTATTTTGATTTGTTTGGTATACTTCATCATTAAAAATGAATATCAATGTCTTAGAAAACCGGGTTAAAGTAAGTCACTTCATATCCACGCTCCCTTGTTCAGTGCAGCATTATTCATAACAGCCAAGATACGGAATCAACCTAAGTGTCTATCAACAGATGCATGAATAAAGAAAATGTGGTGTACATACACAATAAAACACTATTCATCCTTGAAAAAGGAAGTTTGGCAGTATGTGACATTAATGAACCTAAATATGTTAAATGAAATAAATCAGAAATAGATAGATAAACATCACAGTATCTGATTTCAGCATGGATTTCAAAAAAGCTAAAGTCCTAAAAGCAAAGTAGAATGGTAAATGGCAGAAGTTTAAGGGTAAGGGGATTGGAGAGATGTTGGCCAAAGAATACAAAATCCCAGTTAGGAGGAGTAAGTTCACGAGACCTATTGCACAATAAGACAACAACTGCCATGCTAAGAACAATATGTTCTATTCTCAGAAATCTCTTAAGAAAATATATGTTAAGTTTTCTGATAAAAAAAAAATAAATATGTGAGGGAATGCATATATTAATTACCTCAATTTATCCCTTCTTCAATGAATACGTATTTCAAAACATCCTGTTATGATCATGAAAAATATATATGCTTCATCAACTTAAAAATGAACAGGTAATTTTAAAAAAGAAAAGAATAAAAACAACAGAAAGGAGTGTAATCAAAAAAACTGTAAAAGAAATTAGATGCTTATCTAATTACTGTTTTGCCAATACTGAGCATATATAAACAACATAAACATTCAACATTAGAAGTTTGGTTTAAAAGATTACAGAATAAGCAAACCCACAGAAACAGAAAGTAGATTAGTGGTTTCCAGGAGCTGGGGGAGAGAAAACGGGGAGTGGCTGCTAATGCATGCAAGGTTTCTTTTGGGAGTGAAAAGTGTTCTAAAGTTAGATTGTAGTGATGGTTGCACAATTGTGTGAATATATTAAAACCATCAAATTGTATACTTTTTAAAAATAACTGTCAAATTGGATGGGGAAGAGACAACTTTAAAAGTCAGAAATTTGCTTCTCTATTTTAAGAAAGAAGAGACTGAAATGATTGCAGAAAACACAGAGTGGATATAGTTTATGCAAGAAAGATAAGATGTACTTTAATCAACACACCAATATACAAATGAAAGTATAATATTTGAATTTATATTAAAAGCTAGGCAAAACAATATATGCATATATTTTGGGGTTGTTTTTTATTTTATTTATCTATTTATTTATTATTTTTTAATGTGGTGTCAAAGATAGAACCCAGTGTCTCACACATGCTGGGCAAGCACTCTACCACTGAGCTACAGTCCCAGCTCAGCATATGTTTTAAGTTAAAATCCTTACTGTGTATATTTTTATGATTTCCTGCCTTGCTGAACTTTTTCAAATAACCATCAGATATTAATAAGGAGTGCATCATTTAAAAAGATATATTAATCAGCTTTTTTCATGTTTACTTCTATTTTATTTATCTTCTTTGTAGTTAAAAACAATCTTTTGTCAAAAGGAGAAAGTTTCTAAAAATAACAACAGAAAGTATTAGAAAAGCCAACCCCAAGATGGCACTACCTGGGCCACCAACCATTTGGATCCCAGATTAACACTTTCAGCTTTGAGATAGAAGCAAAAATTTATCTGTCACTTACAAAGTTTAAACAACAAATAGGTAAAATTTCCATCACTATAATAAGGTGTAGAGAGTCGCCCATGGGCTGTGTGTGGACTATCAGCATAGCAGCCAGTGAGGGGAGAGGTCTGGCATTGGGAGAGCCCATGGCACCCCCACAGAATTAGACTGCCTGGTGCAGGTGAACTTTCCCCTCAGCTCCGCCGAAGATCCCACACAGCACCTGAGATGGGCTGCCTGCTGTAGCTGTACAGCTCCTCTGAGATGGGTGTGACCTGCCAAGATGCCAATCAACCTGCTGACTGCAAGACACCAAGAAGCAACACTTCACCCTTGAAACCTTTGATGTTCCCCTTTAAATAAACCATGGGAGCCATTTTGTCTTGTCTTGCCCAGCTTCTGTGAGGGCTAGGATCTATCAGAGGCTCCATCTTTTTGAAACTATAATTCTGTCTTTGTCTTTTGTTCTTTATTAATTATTCTAGGCTTTAATTTCTCAGGTGACTTACATCCTCTCAGCAAGAAGAACTCCGTAAGGAGATGCTGGCCATCTCCCCTTAATAAAGCATTTACAGAATAGGTAAGAGAGCAGATGTCTTTTACTCTTTTCTTTCTCTCTCTCTCTTTTTTTCCTTTGTAATCTAAAACATTTAATGTAAAAAATAGCCAACAAATGAAAACTAGAACATCATTGTCTCAATGTAATAAAGTCTATCTTTTAAAAACCCACAGCTCATCAGCTTCTCAATGCTTTGACGAAATACTTGAGACAGAGTAACTTTATAAGGAAAAGAGGTTGACATTGTTCACAGTATTGGAGGTTCCAGATCACAGTGTTGGCATCGACTCAGTTTAGTGTGGACCCTCCTGGTTGCATCACATCATAGTGAATGGCAGAGGCCACAAGGACCACCTGTGGGAGGAAGAATCACACCGCTAGAGTGGAAGCGATGAGGGACTTGAAGGAGCCAGTTCAAGATTTCATAACAATCTTCATGAGAACTAGTCAGCATCCCACAAGAAATATCTTATTCCCTTTTGAGAGCCTGCCCCCAACTGTACTAGGAACTCTGACTAGGCCCTACCCCTTAAAGAATTTATCACCTCCCAACACTGCTATCCTGGGAACCAAGGTCCCAACACAAGAACATTTGAGGGCACAAACTCACAAACTTATGTCCAAACCATAGTAGAAAGTTCTGTGGAATTGTATCATGAGGTTGAACTAAAACCTTGGTTCATTTTTTTCCTATTACACAGTGGTTGGCAACTGGTGAAAAAGAGTGAATTGGTTATAGTTAAAATATATATATGTAAACAGTGCGGTTGAGAATGTGAAGTTCTGTTTGTGTAAGTACCTTATGTTTTCTGGGACTGCATATCTACTTTTTGAATACCATGTCTATTTAGTCATTGCTGACTATTATGAGAGACTACCTGCTTTTCTCCTTTTAAACTGACCTCTAGAAAACATTTCCCAATTCCCTTGCAGGTGGACATGGCCTCATGACGAAGTTTTGGTCAGTGGAATAGAGGTGGAAATGATGCACACAACTTGTAGTCCTATAAAACACCCACCACCAAAACCTCATAAATAGGATTTTCTGTGATACCCTCCCCTTCTGTCTGACTTGGATGGAGATGACTCTACCGTATAACCTGGGAACTCCAGGTAAAGACAGTGGAGGCTTAAGATGGAAGAATTCTTAGTCACAGGTATAATTTTGCATAACAACCGGCCTGACCAGGCACATATACACTGAACAAGGAAGGGATAAACTCCGCAATAAGGTACCTCAGAGGTGTTGGGGTTTGTCTGGACCCTTCATTACAATTTACCCTAGCTAAAATGAGAAATGCTATTTATTTATTTTTTGGCACTGGGGATGGAACTCAGGCGCACTCGACCACTGAGCCACATCCCCAGCCCTATTTTGTGTTTTATGTAGAGACAGGGTCTCACTGAGTTGCTTAGCACCTCGCCGTTGCTGAGGCTGGCTTTGAACTCGCGATTCTCCTGTGTCAATCTCCAAAGTGCTGGGATTACAGGCGTGTGCCACCGCACCCAGCTGAGAAATGCTATTTTTTTTTTAAAAGAGCAAGAATGAGACTACAGTTGGATGTCTTTCTCTTCTCCATAGATACCAGGCCTGGGAAAGTTCCATATCCACCAGCTGGCTGGGCAGAGCCAGAGAAAGAAGAAGGCAACTCTGCTCATTTGCTGCCCAGTGATCTTTATGAGCTGTAGCAAAGTCATCTGTGACAAAATTATATTGTTACCATGGGCCCCATCAGCCAACCTGTGATGGGACACAGGGCTTTTAGATGCTGAACTGAGTTGACATGCATTCCTTAATTCAACAAATATTTATTAAGGAATAATATTTACCTGCCAGAAACTGTGGAAGTTTCTGAGAATACACTACTGTAAAGTGCTTTCCAGAGTGGAAATACCTAGCATATAAATATGGCACCAGCATGAGTACTGTCAGAAATTGATATTATCAAATTTAGAATTCATTAAACCCCAAAAACCTACATACTCTTGGGTGAAAGGATGATTTCTTTGTTTTCTTTAGCTATAATTTGGATTTTGCTCCTCCTCACATCCATTAGAAATATGTAATTCTAATCTTTCTTAAGATATGGGTGAGAATATTACAACTAACAAAGTATCCATGAACTTCACTGCATTTTTCAACCCAAATGCCTCTAGGTGGGGTCATGTGACTAATCCCTGCTAGTGAAGGAAGTCTGCGTCCTGTCTAATCTGAGGCCAACAAGAATGGATGTGCCTTTCTAACATGCACTCTTTCTGTTTTCTAGCCAAAAGGCTGAAAGCAAAGGATTCTGAGATTCCTGAGTTGCAAGATGGAAATCAGATGGTCCCTAAGTCACAGCTTGGATGAGAGCCATCCAGGATTGTCACTTGGCTTCCACTGGACTGTGCCATGAGTGAGCAATAAACATGGATTGTATTCATTTAAAGAGACTTGGGCTTTACTTAGAGTAGCAGGATTCTGATAAATATGAAGGACTGTGCTATGGACTAAGACCAAGAAAAGCAGTAAATAATGAACAGGCTTTATTAAAGGACTAGAAAAGAAATTAAAGAAAAAAGTACAATCTCAACCCCACTTGTACATAGCTGAAGAAGCCTATGTTGAAATTGGCAAATGAAAGTTCCAACTTAGCTCATTCTAACACCTAAGGAACCTAAAGAGCTTCCTCTTTTTTCCCTTACAACTGATCATAAAATGCCACACGTAGAAGCTGAAATGGAGAGGTTTGCATTGCCACATTCAAAGGCCTTATTTATTTACCATGTCTCTGTAGAAGTGTGAAAATTGAGCATTGAAATAATTGGAAAATTTCGTGAGTCAATGTGGAATTACTAATGATTTCTTTTTAGCACAAGGGAATTGATTTAACTGCAAAAGAGAATTAAAATCCTTTATTAATGTTGCTAATATAATTATCATTAAATATTATTAATATACCAGTAGTGATATATGCAGTGATATTCTATAGGGAGAGTAAATGGAAAAAAAATAAAGGCCTTCCTTAATTTGTTAGTTTGAAAGGGCATAGCTATTCCTCAGTGCAAGATTTTTTGTATTTTATTTATAAAAGAAATATGTTCTTTTCTCAAAGCCTGCTAAAGATAAAGGAAGCCAAGAAAGGGTACATAGGATGCAAACAGCTACTTTCCTCACCATGAACACCAAATGCTAGCAAAGAAAATATTGACAAGATGATGCTGCATATTAATAAAGTGAGTTTCTCTGCTTCCCTTTTCTGTAAACAGTTTACCTAAATCAATGCCATAGGCTTGAAGGAGTCTTCTGAATGGTTTTACCTTACTGTTTTTTAATTTTTCTGTCAATAATCAATAAATCTTCACTATTTATTCACTATATTTGTTATTTTTAAAATATATGAATTCTCTAAGAGTATGCTGATATCACTCTATTGATAGCTGCATTCATGAGCCAATTCAACATCCAAAATATTTACCTTGGATATTAGCTATAGGGAGTACGCATTCACAAAGGTATTTTGTTGCAATATAATTTCCTATTTCTTATTAATCACCTTTCTGAGCTCCTTGTTTGCCAGGCTTTTGCTTTATTTCTGAACTGTCTAATCCACAAAATACACTTCCTAAAGGGAACAGCTTGTGCCATTGCTTCATGATGGCAAGTTTCAGTGCAAGCAAGCACAGTTGCTGGGTACTTTCAACCAACTCCCACTGTGATATGATAAAATGTGTCTAAACACGGAATCATGATCTGCAGAGGTAGGCTAGGGCCAGCTTCACACTTTCAAAAATCTCATCATAACAACCTAGGACGGGGCTGAGTTCTGTTAAAAACAAATTTGCATAAGTTCTTCAATAATCACAAAACTTCCTTCTTCAAATGTTCCTCAGACTAAGTTCCTATTACTCTGTACTGACATGCCAAGTGAAAATAAGCTTTTGGTGTATTCAGAAAATCAAGGACTCCTTTTGTTGTATTTAGATCTTAATTTGCCTTAAACATGTCGATACAGTGTACTCGGACAACAAAGCATGTCAGATTGAGATGTTGGTTTTTTCTTTCTTTATTTTTTCTTTTTGCATTATATGGCATAAACAGCATCATATAGCTCAATAATTAAACCCATGGGATCATAAACATTTAGATCTATAAACATCTTCATATTATTATAATTGAATCCTATATTTTCTGAGAGAAAAAAAAAAACAGCCCGGGGGACTCAGTAACTTCCTCAAAACCACTTAACTAGGTCAAATAGAACTGGGACTAGAAACACAGCTTCCTTGACTAGTTTGACAATTCTATGGTACATTCATTGCATGAAGTTGAACAGTTCAGTCCTAAGTGAAGAGAAGCCAATTCACTTCCTCAATGACCCCTGGGGTTACCTGTGGGCAGCACTATTGGTTGGTTTGCCGCAGGTATTTGAAGAAAAACTTAAATATGCACTTGTCTTTCAAAACTCACCGACTTGTATTCAATAAAACATGTTTATCAGGAATTCAAGATGGTGAACTAGAGGGAAGATACACTCTTCATCACTCTACGACTTGGTATTTAAGCCGAGGAAATACTGTTTCTCTGCGAGGTAGCCCTCACTGCCCACCTATCACCTGTTGTTTGCCTTTTTCGGAAACAGGGCCCACAACACAGATTCCCCGCCTTCTGAGGCAGATCGCTGGCTGATCGCATGCCCATCACCTGCAGCCTGCCCTCCACCCACCAATCACCTGCCATTTGTGGTAGACCGCCCCTGGATGCCTTCTGCCTGCTGCCTGCTCTGTCTGGATGTCCATTGTCAGGATACCCACAGGTTTGTTTACACACTGCTGCCACCATCTTGGTACACCAGCCAGGGCCTGGGAGTCCAGGTCCAAGGGGCCTGCAGGTGTCCCGCCACCATCACTGCCATCTTGGGGGTGCAGCCACCTCAGTCTGTGGACACCTGCCAGGGCCTGGAGATATATTGTTGGGGTACATGCAGATCTGGTTGCTCCTGAAAGCTTCCCCCGGAGTATGCTAGTGGCCTCCATCTGGCTGCCTCTTTGTGCTAACTCATCCCTGGTAGTCTCTCTGCAAGTTGGAAGGCATTGAGATCTTGAGACTGCTGCAAGGCAGAGCCTGGGGACTCTGAAGCCCGGATCCATCAGATTGCAGCTGAGTCTGTGTGGGCCAGTCTGGGCCTAGCAAGTCTGTGGACTGGGGGAAGTTCCCTGAGAAGAGTACATGTGGGAGAAACTGGAGACAACTCAGCTCAGTGAGTCCTGAAGTGCATGGGGATCGAAGGGGCCAGCTGCAATAGGTGGGAAGACTGGAACAGGGCAGAGAAGGGAAGCTGTAAAAATTTTGAAAGCCAATGGAAGCAATGATTCAATTTTCCATTGAGACTTGCCTTTTTTCCTCCCTGTCTCTCACATCCCTACCATCTTTGAATCCAAATATTTTTCATGCATCAATTTATTGAGGAATGGGATGTCTTAATAGTATATTACAGTTTTGTTATGTGTTCTTATATTTTTATTTTTTGTTTTAAATCTGTACATATTTTTTTTCTCACTTCTCTGTCTTCCAGGTTTCTCTTTGTCAGTTCTCTCATGCTAACAGTGAACCTCTGTTAATTCCTCCTTTGCTCTTACTATAAATTTTTACCTCTACCTTCTCTCCTTCTCTCTCATAAACATCACATCCTATACTACTTCTGTTCCCTCTTTGTCCACCATTTAAAATGGTAAACCCTTTTAGCAGACTTACTGTTTATATTGTAAACAATAACTGAACACATCATTTCTGTTTATTGTGACAAAATTGCAGATGCCCTAATAGGGGCTATTTGATGTGAGGCTGTATGTATATTGTTTGCATTGGATGCTGTTAATATTGGTCTCCCCCTAAAAGGTGAGGTGCTGGAAGCCTTTAGGGACACTATAAGGCTACAGGGTAGAAACTGTACTGCCTCAGATCCATACAGCTAGATGGGAAGACACACAAACAACATGAAAAAACAAGGGAACAAAGCACCTCAAACAAACCAAGATGTTTCAACAATAGAATCCATAGACAATACAGTAGAAGAGATGTTAGAGAAGGAATTTAGAAGGTATATAGTTAGACTGATCTTTGAAATAAAGGATAGTATCAGAGAGAAAATACAGGAAATGAAAGATTACTTTAATAAAGAGGCAGAGATTATAAAAAGGAACGAAACAGAAATCTTCAAAATGAAGGAAACAATAAACCAAATTAAAAATTTAATGGAAAGTATCACCAACAGACTAAACACTTGGAAGACAGAACCTTAGGCAATGAATACAAAATATACACTCTTGAAAATGAAGTTGACCATACAGAGAAGCGGGTGAGAAACCATGAACAGATCTTCCAAGAATTATGGGATAACATGAAAAGACCAAATTTAGGATTTATTGGAATAGACAGAGGTATGGAGATAAAAACCAAAGGAATGCACAATCTTTTCAATGAAATAATATCAAAATATTCTCAAATCTAAAGAATGAAATGGAAAATAAACTACAAGAAGCTTACAGGACACGAGACGTACAAAATTACAGCAGACCCACACCAAGCACATCATAATGAGAATGACTAACATACAGAATAAAGATGGAATTTTAAAGGCTGTGAGAGAAAACAAACAAATTACATATGGGGGAAACCAGATCTCAGTTAATTTCTCAACTCAGATCCTGAATGCCAAGAGGTCCTGGAATAACATATGTCAAGCTCTGAAAGAAAATGGATGCCAACCAAGAATTTTATACCCAGAAAAACTAAGCTCCAGATTTTAAGATGAAATAAAAGCCTTCCATGATAAACTAAAGTTAAAATAATTCACAACTAGAAAGTCTGCACTACAGAACATTCTCAGCAAAATATTGCATGAAGAGGAAACAAACAAACAAACAAACAAACAAAAACAATGAAAACCAGCAAAGGGAGGAACTAAGCTAAAGGAAAAGTCAATCAAAGGAGAAAGTACGTCTAGTTGAAAGCCAAAAATCAACCAAAACTACTGGGAATACAAATCATATCTCAATAATAACTGTGAATATTAATGGCTTAAACTCATCAATCAAATGACATAGACTGGCAGACTGAATTTAAAGAGAGACCCAACAATATGCTGTCTTCAAGAGACTCACATCCCAGGAAAAGACACCCACAGACTGAAGGTGAAAGTGTGGGAAAAACATATCACTCACATAGACTGCATAAACAAACAGGGGTTTCCATCCTCATATCAGATAACGTAGACTTCAAACCAAAGTTAGGCAGAAGGGATAAATAAGGATATTTCATACTGCTTAATGGACTCACACATCAACAAGACATAACAATTATAAATATTTATGCCCCCCAAAATGGAAAATTTATATACATCAAACAAACCCTTCTCAGTTTCAAGAATCAAACAGACCACAACACAATACTGGATGACTTTAGCACAGTTCTCTCACCACTGGATAGATATTCCAAACAAAAACTAAACAAAGAAACTATAGAACTAAATAATACAATCAATAATTTAGACTTAACAAACATATATAGAGAATTTCATCCATTGTTGAGCAAATACACTTTCCTCTCAGCAGCACATGGATCTTTCTCTAAAATAGGCCATATATTATGCCATAAAGCAACTCTTAGCAAATAAAAAAAAATAGAAATACTACCCTGCATTCTATTAGATCATAATGAAATGAAACTAGAAATCAACAATAAAACAAAAAATAGAAGCTACTCCAACACCTGGACACTAAATAACATGCTATTGGCTGATGAATGGATAGCAAAACAAATCAGGGAGAAAATACAATACTTAGAGGTAAATGAGAACACCGATACAACATATCAAAATCTCTGGGACACTATGATAGCAGTGCTAAGAAGTAAGTTCATTACACTGAGCTCACTAATTAAAAGAATAAAAAGTCAAAAAAAAAAAGGCCTAGCCAGGTGAGGTGGTGCATGCCTGTAATCCCAGCAGCTCGAGAGGCTGAGACAGGAGGATCATGAGTTCAAAACCAGCTTCAGCAACGTCGAGGCACTAAGCAACTCAGTGAGATGTTGTCTCTAAATAAAACACAAAATAGGGCTGGGAATGTGGCTCAGTGGTCTAGTACCCCTGAGTTCAATCCTTAGTACCTGCCCCCGAATGGCTAACATTACATTCTCAAAGCCCTAGAAAAAGAAGAACAAATCAACACCAAAAGCAGTAGAAGATAGATTATAATTAAAATCAGAGCTGAAATCATTTAAATTGGAACAAAAGAAACAATTCAAAAAATTGACAAAACAAAGAATAGGTTCTTTGAAAAAATAAGTAAAATTGATAAAGCTTTAGCTACATTAACAAAGAGAGAGAAAAAACTCAAATTACAAAAATTTGTGATGTAAAAGGAAATATCATAATAGACCCTACAGAAATATAGAAAATAATTAGAAACTATTTTGAAAATTTATACTCAAATAAAAAATCTTGAAGACATTGATAACTTTCTAGAGACATGTGATCTACCCAAACTAAATCAAGAGGACATACACAATTTAAATAGGTCAATTTCAAGCAATAAAATAGAAGACACCATCAAAAGCCTACCAACCATGAAAATCCCAGGACCAAATGGATTCTCAGCTGAGTTCTACAAAACCTTCAAGAAGAATTAATACCAATACTCCTCAAGTTATTTCATGAAATAGAAATGGAAGGAACCCTTCCAAACTCATTCTATGAGGCTAGTGTCACCCTGATACCAAAACCAGACAAAGACACATAAAGGAAAGAAAACTTCAGACCAATATCCCTAATGAACATACATGCAAAAATTTTCAATAAAATTCTGGCAAATTGCATACAAAAATATATTTAAAAGATAGTGCACCACTATCAAGTAGTGTTTATCTCAGGTATGCAAGGTGGGTTCAACAAAAGGAAATCAATGAACATAATTCATATCAATAGACTTAAGACAAGAATCATATGATCATCTCAATAGATGCAGAAAAAGCATTTGACAAAATACTGCATTTCTTCATGTTCAAAATACTAGAAAAACTAGGGATAATAAGAAAATACCTCAATATTGTAAAAGCTATCTATGCTAAGCCCAAGGCCAACAACATTCTACATGGAAAAAAATTGAAAGCATTCCCCCTAAAAACTGGAACAAGACAGAGATGACTTCTTTTACCACTTCTATTCAACATAGTCCTTGAAACTCTAGCCAGAGCAATTATATAGAAGGAATGAAAGGGATACAAATAGGAAAAGAAGAACTCAAATTATCATTATTTGCCATGACATGATTCTATATTTAGAAGATCCAAAACATTCCACCAAAAAACTTCTAGCACTAATAAATGAATTCAGCAAAGTAGCAGGATATAAAATCAATACCCATAAATGAAACATATTTCTATGCATCAGTGATGAATCCACTGCAAGAGAAATTAGGAAAACTACCCCATTCACAATAGCCTCAAAAAATCAAATAAAATAAAATACTTGGGAATCAATCTAACAAAAGAGGTGAATGACCTCTACAATGAAAAATACAGAACACTAAAGAAAAAAATTGAAGAAGACCTTAGACAATGGAAAGATCTCCCATGCTCTTGGATAGGCAGAATTAATATTGTCAAATATTAATGACCATACTAACAAAAGTGTTATACAGATTTAATGCAATTCCTATTAAAATCCCAATGACATTCTTCATAGAACTAGTAAAAGCAATCACAAAATTCATTTGGAAAAATAAGAGAACCAGAATAGCCAAACGATGCTTAGCAAGAAGAGTGAAGCAGGAGCATCACAATACCAGACCTTAAACTATATTACAGAGTAATAGTAACATAAACAGCATGGAATTGGCACCAAAATAGATATGTAGACCAAAGGTACAGAATAGAAGACACAGAGACAAACTCACATAAACACGGTTATCTCATACTAGACAAAAGCACCAAAAACACTGGAGAAAAGATAGGCTCTTCAACAAATGGTCTGGGAAAACTGTAAATGCATATGTAGCAAAATGAAATTAAACCTCTTATCTCTCACCCTGGACAAAAATCAATCAAGGTTGATCAAAGACTTAGGCACTAGAATAGAAACCCTGAGCCTAATAGAAGAAAAAGTAGGCCCAAATCTTTATCATGCAAGTTTAGGACCTCATTTCCTTAACAAGATTCCTAAAGCACAAGAAGTAAAATCAAGAATTAATAAAAAGCTTCTTTTCAGCAATGAAAACAATCAATAACATAAAAGCCTACAGAATGGGACAAAACTTTTGCCACACACACATCAGAGCACTAATCTCCAGAATTTAAACCACTTAACACCAAAAAAACAAAGAATCCAATCAATAAATGGGCTAAGGAGCTGAAAAGACACTTCACAGAAGAAGAAATACAATCAATAAAGAAACATATGAAAAAATGTTCATCATCTCTAGCAATTAGAGAAATGCAAATCAAAACTACTTTAAGAAGGATTACATATTTGAGACCAGCTTTGATAACTGCTTTGGTTCAGATATGAAGCAAAAGCTCATGTGTGAGACAATGCAATTAAGTTTAGAGGTAAAATGATTAGGTTATAAGAGCCTTTTCATAATCAATACTTCAATCCCCTAATAAGGATTAACTGGGCAGTAACTCCAGACGGGAAGGATGTGGGTGGAGGAGGTGGGGTCATTGGGGTGTGCCTTTTGGTTTTATATCTTGTCCCTGCTGAGTGGAGCTCTCTCTACTTCCTGGTAACCATGTCCTGAGCTGCTTTCCTCCACTATACTCTTCCACAATAATGTTCTGGAACAGATCAATGGTATTGGCCAAGACCAGATCAATGGTATCAGCCATCTATGGACTGAGACCTCTGAAATCATGAGCCCCAAATAAACTTTTCTCTTTCTATGTCCTTGTCAAGTCATTCGGTCAAGGAACAAAAAATATTTGACTAAAATAGCAACTTAGTGAGAACTTGTCCCAAAATAAAATACAAAGTGGGTGGGGATAGCTCAGAGGTAGAGCACCCCTGGAAATCCCAGTACTAGGGAAAAAAAAAATATTTTACTAGGTGATCTTACAGAATCAGGGAATTTTGGCACCTTCTATTTTATTATCTAATAAAACACTTTAAAACATTGTCATTAAAGCCACACCATGCCCTCTGCATATATTTCTTATATTCCTTCAGATACAATTGAGCAATAGAAAGTAAAAGGAAAAACATTTTTTAACTTTTGAGAGGAAAAAAGGAGGACATAGCAAAAGGATCGTGAAAAAAGACCAGCCTCTTCATGGATACCTAAATAGAAAGGCCTGTCCCTTTATCTTTTTTATTTTCCCCCTTTTTTTCTTTTCATCTTCCTTCCTCTCTCATTTTCTTTTCCCAAGGGGCTTCCCAGAAATAAGTAGAGGTCTAGAATATTTCCTTTTTTCTTTTCTTTTTCAAGGCTCCAGGAATATAATATGCAAATAAAGAAGTGACAAATCAGGAGATATATGTATGTGTGTGTGTGTGTATAAAACATATGTGTGTATATATATATATATATATATAATGCTGGCATTTAACAAGTTGACAATTTTAATACACACAATGCAATATAATTATACCATTCATAAGATAATTATGATATTTGAAGAGAATTACTGTACTTCATTGCACAATAGGCACTGTGATCTGAAACTATGCACTAGTCTCAAATTGTAGGATGGATGCCCTATTTCTAGCCTGCATTTCTGACCTTCTTCTGTACTGTCGCTGTGATCAGATGAAAGAAGCCTGAAGATTAAATTTTAGTACTTTTGTGCACATGCTGACCAAGTATCCTTTTGTCCCTTCTCCCTCTTGCCCACCTTAGGCACTGTTCTCTTTCCTTTCTTTCTATCGCCTATACGCAGGATACCAGAATGCAGGACCATTCTCAGGCCCTTTCTCTGAGTTTTAGCATCTGGTAGGGGAGTGGGGGTAGAAATTGGGCAATTACAAACCAAAACGAAGAACTCACTCAAGGGAGAATGAATAGCTATTCAGGGAAACACAATCTAAAATAACTGGGTCAGAAAGCAAAAGAGATAAGCAATATTTTGATTTCAAGAGCAGACCTAAAGTCCAAGGAGGACCCTGAACATAGAAGGGTGGAGGAGTGTGAGCAGTAGGAGAGCAGACATTGAAATCAGAGCAGACCAGACACATTAATGCAGTGCACCTTTGGAGACCCTAAAGGGACTGGCCTTTTCCACCCATTTTTATTGGCCTCTCTGAAGTAACGACATCTCATTTTTTTCCCATCATCTTGAACTTGGATGAAGAGAAGTTTGGTTCAGAGGTCAGACAATAGTTGTAGAAAAAATGGACAAAATCATTCTCTAATCTTTCATCTCTCTCTTCTCTTAACACTAACAGTCAACTTTCATTGCTAGGGTTGGTCATCTAAAGACCTCTCTCTTTGTCCATTGACTGGACATTATGATTGCCAATGCTCTCTCTATCTATGTAAACATGGGAAGAAAGAGAGTTGCAGGTGAAATGCAAACCAGCCAGAATCTGACTTGGTAGAAAGGCTAGGAAAACTATGTGGTACTAATCATATTTTTAACTATATGAGTGTAATTTCCTCACTCCCATTGGCCTTATTAAATCAAATGTTTGAGAACTGGCAGTTACATAAGCTTTATTTGGATAAAGGGCTGTAGAAGTTGGTACTGCTACTTCTTATATAGATTTCAATCAAGGACTTCAGACTTCCTACTAGGTTTCTAGTCATAGAATTTCATGTAAAATCAGTATATATGTGCATTTGGGGGGATGAATATCTACAGAGTACATTGTATCCCCTAAACAGGTCTGTGACCCTAAAACTACAAAAATATCTTATTTTA
The DNA here is from genome assembly GCA_004024805.1 of Geosciurus inauris. Lineage (NCBI taxonomy): Eukaryota > Metazoa > Chordata > Mammalia > Rodentia > Sciuridae > Geosciurus > Geosciurus inauris. The sequence goes on from PVHX01015123.1 coordinate 16,434, forward strand.
TTTTATTTTTTTTAAAATATTTTTTAGTTGTATATGAACGCAATATCTTTATTTTATTTATTTATTTGTATGTGGTGCTGAGGATCGAACCCAGTGACTCACGCATGTGAGGCAAGCGCTCTACCACTGAGCCACAACCCCAGCCCCAAAATATCTTATTTTAGAGCCTCATATTCCTTGTCTGCCCAAAGCAACTTCTTTCTAGGTTAAAAGATAATTTACTTTGTTCTTTTTACATATGTCAGACATCAAAATGTTCTAGACCAGACAGGACACGCCATTTAAAATAGCCTCCTCCCACATTAGCTTGTTATGTACAGCATACTGAGCACAACTGGCTTTAAGCTCCAAGCAAGTGATGGGACTGTGACATAATGCACACTGCAGTAGGTGGGACTTCTATACACGAGAATGTTCCAGGCAAGTGGAGGTCCAGTCTGTCACTATGTTTTAATCCTATCCCATAAAATTATAGGACAGTAATAGGAAAAGGGATCTGAGCTCAAGTTTCAACACTATTCCCACAGGAAATAAAAGTGGACCCAATAACCATTGAGTCTTTCGTATTGCAAGAATTAAAATGAAGGAAGCTTTCCCTCTATTTGAGATAGCTTGAGTATGGTCCTGTCAAGAAGCAGGGAGCTGAATCAGAGGACCTCCCCAAGGATCTCTGAATTCCCAGTACTCTGTGCAGTTTAAGCATTTACTACACATCACTCCAATCTACCTTGGAAATGACTAGTTATGACACCTTGTTATGAGAACATAGCTTTCCATTCAAAACCAATCTCTAGACAAGTGTTGAGGTCTTGAGGGATTAATGTACTTAGGACAGTTTTCTTACACTTTATCTGCACTTTAGTGCCCAACCCCTTGTCTGGGCCATTGTTTTCAAGCAGCCCAGTGTTTGGCTGTCTCCCAGGGTTCTGATGATTACATTTGGAAGGATATAACTGAAAGTGGAGAGGGCCACATAAATTGCACTTAAAAGTGTATACATTTGAAAATGCAATAAGACACATCCATCACTCCCAGACACTGAAATGATGATTTCATAGATCATGTAATTGTTCTGAACACCTTCTCTTGACATCCCACATCTCTGAACTTGTATGTGTTTCATTTATTGCAGCTATTTGAATCAGTTAAAATTTATCCCACTTTTCTTCAGGTGATTTATTTAGTGTTTATAAGGCCATTTTGACATCCTCTTCCATTTTTTCCACCAAAAAGATCTCACCCTTATGGTCTTAGTGGAGACATCATTTACAGCTAGAGAGGCATATCTGAAAATGCATTACCTTTAAATAGTAGGATTCATCATATCTGAGTTCATATGTCTGATAGCCAAAAAGCACCATTTCATTTCAGAAGAAAAATTGCTTCTGTCAGTGTAAACAGAATGCATTATCCCCTTTTAATAACCATTCTTAAGTATGCTGCTGTATTACTTTTTCACAGCTGTATTCCAATAAGCTGTAGAGTAATTGCCAGTTCTCCTGTCTAATAGGTTCATTATTCTTTTGCCATAATTGCAGCCATTAAATGTTCAATTGTTAAATTTCCACTCCTACGTTTACTTAGTGTTACATTTTATAATGGGGCATGTCATTACAGCACCCCAGTGGCCATGGCTATTGTTCAAAGCATTTCTAAAAGTCAATGAGATCTCCATGAAATATGTCTTTGTTTTGTATTTGTTCAGATATCCACCTGTTCCCCCAAACTGCCCTTCCCTTCTGAAAACTTCTAGAAACAGCTCACATGCTCACAAATCGGTAGCTTTTACTAGATATCTGAGGATGTGACCTAGTCTAGGAGTCATGAAGCTGAGGCCTGGATGTCTCTAAGCACTGCTTTCTCATTTTAATGCCATGATTCATATATAACAAGGTGATGTGGAAGATTTCACTAAGGAAATTAACATGGAAGAATTAAAGGTTTTTTCAAGAGCTCTGATTTATCTTTTGTCATGTTAAATTTGTGGAACTTTTTCCTCAACTGGAAGACATATCAGCCAGGGTTTGCAGGACTGTTAACCCAAAGTCAGTGATGTTCATGATGATCAAGTGAAGTTACTGCTTGACATTTTGGCATATGTCACTTTCTGTGGTCTAGTCTCACCTGTTCTGTCTGATGCAGCATATTGTACTACATTGGGAGGTTATATCAATGAAGATAGATAGGGAAATAATAAGAGACTTGAACTTACTGTATGTAGTTGAACATCTTCTGTTTGCTTGGTTTTGTTTTGTTTGCTTGTGGGTCTCAGTGTAAGTGTGAAATGTCTTTTATAAGACATTTAGTATTTCTTAAGTACTCAAACATTAACCAAATGATCTAGGTCCCATTTCATTTTTAAAGAGTTTTCTAATCATCTGCTCATCAGTTAATCATCACTTCCAAAGTTATTTTATTTCACTTCCATTTATTGCATCAGCTTTTATTTCTTTCTGAAGACAAAAATAATTTTTACAGTTAATGGATTAGCATTGTAATTTTGTTCAACTAATTTCAGCCCTATGTTCCTTTGGGAATCTTTTATACTTTAGATTTAATTTTTTGGTACGCACAATAGAAGCCTTTTTAATAACAAGGTTTGTGATATCAGATGTGGCAAACCTCAAATTTTACCCTTTACACCATAACTACTATTACACACATCCAATCCTCTGCTCATTTGCCCTGAGGTTATTAACAATAATAACAAACATTTCTTAAGTATTTACTCTTTTCCTGTCTTTGTACTAGATGACTATATGCATTTTCTCATTTAATCCCTATGAGGTAGGTACATTTATTATTACCACTGTTTAGAAAGGGAAACTGAGACTAAGTAACTTGCGTAAAGTCATAGCCAATAACTCTTCAGTACAGAACCCATGCTGACTTCTTTTTGACACGTTGTAACTGGGATACTGCTATGCACAGTGAAAGGAGCTTACATGTATTTATAAAACAGAAAATGTTAAATAACTCTGAGGTATTCTGTCACTTGCCTGGGCAGACAGATGGGGAAAACAACTTGCCATAGCTCACTAGGCAAAGCTTGCACCCAGGAAAGAATTCTTCCACAATAAACCTATTCACAAAATAGGCTTTTGTAAGTTTATAGTTTATTGACCCCAATAACTTTCCTGTAAAGAAAAACAAATTGACAAACATGTTTAACACATATATGCCATATCCAAACTGTCAAAGTTTCTCATCCCCAAATTTCTATCATATCAAAAACTCTGCTAAAGTATCAGGGTATTCCTGTTGTTAATATTTGGGTAACAAAAATCTTACAGGTATAATTTAATAGCTGATGATGAACACTGAATGATGCTTCTTTTTCTCTTCCTTGGCTGTATTCGTTTTGCAACATTACCAAGAATGAATATTTGCTTTTGCCAACAAAGCAGGCAGCTGTGTCACTGTGGAAAGAGATACATGGAGTAAGACAGTGTTATTTTGACAATCAATTTCTTCTAAAGCAGCACAGTAAATACATCTCATTTTACTGGTCTACTCACAACACGATAACAAAGATGGGAGAACAAAGAGCACAACAGAGGCATAGGGTCAATAAGAAAGCCATACTGTGTGATTAACAAAAAGAGGGACATTACCTGATGAAGTCAAAGGAATCACCCAGAGAGAATGCAATTGAAATGCCTACAGAAATAATTGGAGAAAGAGTAAAAAGATGAGCATCCACAAGTCTGAAAGCAGGTTTCCTACCTGTCTCATTACACAGGTGATCTTTTGGTGATAACAATTTAGAAAATGGTCAGCCACCAAAATGAGAAGTAGCAAAGATTTGTCAATCAGAGAGTAGCTATCATTAGAATTTGTACAAGTGAAAGATAAAATTAGCTAATCAACTCTTTCAAGTTTTCTGAAAGGATTTGGTATAAAGTAATTAGAAAAGGGTCTTCTCTGTTCAAATTCTCTTGACCATTTGAGATGTCAGAAAGAAATGACACAAGTAAAATAATATATACACAAGACCCATCAATATAATGTATTTAGTATATTCAAAAGTTTTTATTCAATCTCTGAGAAAGCTCCAGGAACAAACATTGTGATGATTTATTTAAATTAACTATTCTAAATGGCAGGAATTGGTAAAAGTCCTTATTTCACATAAATACCTATGAAGATCACAAATGATGAAACTGAGAAAGGAATCCTTTGGTGATCTCCCTCCCATTCTGTAGCAACATTGCATTGAGTGACTTAAATCCTTCTCATATCCTTGTGTTTTAAGAGAAAAATACATATATGTTAAATAGAAGAGATCAAAGAGATTTAGAAAGTTCTAAATTTATTTTTCTGCTAGAAGAAAAACTTTACCCATACTTGATTCCATTCTCCAAGTCCAACCCTGGAGAGATCCAGAAGCCACAAAGGTTCGTAGTCCCCAAATGTTACAAGAGCAATGTGAGAAATTCTTGGAGAGATGGAAAGTAGCTGGTTCCCAATATGTGTCGGAGTGGGAAGGGATGGGGAAGCACCTAAAGTGAAAGACAAGTGAAGAAGCAGGAGAAGGTTTTGTGGAGTTCATTTTACCCCACCTTACATTGACCTAAATAGGGCAGAAAACCAGAAGCTCTAAAGCACCTGAGTGTTCCATTGCTGGTGAAGAAATGCAATCTTTTTTCTATATTGATCTTATATCCTGCAAACTTGTTAAAATGTCTTATTTTTAAACAAGGCCACAGTGTACCTTTTTACACATTTTGACCTCTTTGGAGTTGAAAGGAATCTTAGAATCTAATTTATAATCATTACTTTCAAAGTATTAGTCATCATCACCAGCATAATAAAGGAGGAAATAAAGTAGGAATGAATGAACATGGTCATAGTTACATGTGCTAAGTGTAACTGTCGATTAAAATGTCTTTACAACAATTACACTATTATTAGGTTTGGGACAGAAAAGTTACTGAGTATGTGAAAAAGCATAGAAATAGAGCAACAGAGCATAAACTAGATATTAGTATTCATTATGGAAGTAAAAATTGAAATATATTTACTTGTAAAATAATAATCAAACATCCAAAAAGAAAGAAAAATACCTATAAGTGGTGAAAGTTGTGTGATATTATTACTGACACAAGAGCAGAATAATTATCTACCACATTTCATGTAATAAAAGTGAGGTCAGGAGAACTTCCCTGAACCCTATAATGACCAGAGACACTGACTAATCTTTCTCTAGGGAAGAAAAACTAAGTCATCGAGCATGATGCAGGACAATTGTCAAAGCAGTTTTAGAATTTAATTGGCATTTTTTCTTTTTTACTTGTAGAAAATAATGATGAGTTTTAACTATTGATTTAAAAAGTTATAGACCCAGAAATGATGAATTCTAATAATGCTTATTATCACAGTTAAAAAATGACAGCTGTGTTTCCTTTATTTCCTTTTCCTACTTTATTATGCTGGCTTGGATCTCCAACAAATACTAAAAGAAGAGAAAATGAGATGAAAACCTGTTCCCTTTGGTTGATTTCAAAGGCAAAGTTTTCAACATTTTGCTTTAAACATGAGGTTTGATAAAATTTTTCATGAATATTTTTATGTGTTAAGAAACTTCCCTAGGAATAATAGAAATCTATTGGATTAGACAAAGGTAAATGAAGGGAAGAGGAGGAGGGGAATAGGAAAGAAAGCCTTGTATTTGTATATATGACCAAGGTAGCTCCACATCATGTACAAGCACAAGAGTGGGATCCTAAGTAGAATAAGTTATACTTTGTGTATGTATAATCTGTCAAAATACATTCTACTGTCATGTATAACTAAAAAGAACAAATAAAAAAGAAGAAACTTCCCTTGTGTTATGGTTTGGTTCTGAACCAGCCCCACAAAGGCTCCTGTGTTGAAGGCTTGTTCCTTAATGCAGCAATGTGCAGAGGTGGGCTTTGGGAAAGTGATTGGATGGTGAGGTTCCAACCTCATCAATGGTTCAATCTATTAAGGGATTCATATTTGA
>PVHX01015123.1:22519-48024 GCA_004024805.1 Geosciurus inauris
TTTCTCTCTCTCTCTCCCCCTCCCCCTTCTCCTTTTCCTTCCCCAGTTGTCATGAGCTGGACAGCTTTTCACCATTAAGCCCTTTCACCCTGATGTTCTGTCTTCCTTCTGGCCCAAAACAATGGAGCCAGCTGATCATGGATTTAAATCTCTGAAACCATAAGCCCAAATACCTCATTATTTCCTTAAGTTTCTCATGTCAGTTATTTCATCACTGCAACAAAAGCTAACATATCTAATTTGTTCAGTTTCATCACAAATAGATGACAAGTTTTTCAAATAACTTTTATGCATTTATGGCAATAATCAAGTGGGTTTCTGTTTTTCATCTGATAATGTAATAAATCACATTAATTAATTTTTCCAGTGTTAAATCAATCTTGAATTCCTGGGTCAAACCCAAAGCAGCCATGATGTATCTCCTTATATATGGCTAGATTCAATTGTTAAACTTTGTTAAGAGTTTTTGTATCTATGCTTATAAATGGTTTTTTTCCTTTCTTGAAAAATCCTTTTCAATTTTTAGTATGGTGCTTAAGCTAAATTGATTTGAGAGCATTTATTCCTCTTTATAATTCATGAATGGTTTGTTATTGTTATTGGAAGTACTTTTTCCTTGAATCCTTGGTGAAACTTGCCAGTAAAGCCATCCAGTCCATGAATCACATTGTGGGAAGAAATTTGACTACTAGCACGCCTCCTTTGATGTTTAGAGTTTACATTTCCTGTTTCCTCTTGAGTTAGATTTGGTCAGTTATGTTTTTCTGGAACATTTTCTGTTATATGTATATTTTTATACTGTATCATATTGTACCTTATCTTCTTAGTAGAACAAGCTATCTCATCTACATTTTCTAATTTATTTTCATGAAGCTCTCTATAAATTATTTTTATCTCTTTTATTTGTGTAATTTCTATGTTCAGGCCACTTTTATATTCTTCAATGTATTTTGTGTCATTTCATCTTGTTTCCTCATTTTTACAAGTTTGTCAATTGTTTCAGTCTTTTCAAAGAAACTTTTGTTTAATTATATAAACAAACTTTCACTCAAAATAATGTTTATTGAATGCCAGTATGATTTCTTTTTCAAACATAGGTTTACTTTAGAAGTGTTTATTTTTAAATTTTAAAATACTATACATAATTTTTAAGTTATTGATTCCTAGGTTAATTTTATTGTGTTCATAGGATGTCTCTGTATTATTTGAATCCTTAAATACTTGTTGAGATTTGTTTTTGTGAACAGAAAGTTTTGTGTTTGAAAGAATATGCTTCATGTAATTGCTGGATATGGTGCTCTATATATGTCCACTGTGCAAATTTAGTTAGTCCTTTTTGCTTAATGCCAGGAAAAATCAGCCAACGTAGGTGTGACACTGTTGTCCTTATTGATGAAACTGTATGGCAAAGACCAGGACTGGGTCAGAAATTACTCACAGGTGACTGTCTGTACAGCCTCCAGTGTGGTATGTACAGTCCTCACCAGTAATGCTACAGTTATTGGTCATAAACAATTCTTCTCCTACCAAGGTCAATCTCCATGACAAGAGATTTTAGAACAATATTATGTTGTCCTGACACAAGAATTTTTTTTAAAAACATAAGAAAAGCAGCTAGTACATGTTAATTAAAAAAAAACTTTAACACCATACATAGCTGTGAACAATATCAACAAAGCAGGATGACATGACACACAATGAAATGACGTATTTGCTAGAAGCTGCTTCAGAAGCAACCAAACTAAAGCACTTTGAGAATGCAAGCATTTCCCACCTGACACCTGCTGAGAAAACATTCTCCCATCATTCCAATCAGAGGAAGAATCTGAAGTTATTGTGCATGAGATAAATGAAAGCTGAGATGCAGATGAAATTTTCATATGACTTCTCTTTTTATCTTGATAGCAAATCACATTGTTGTATCGCCTCATTCCTAGATCCAAAGTTTAAAGACAAAATTTTTTCTCAATTTTATGGATGTAGAGAAAATTCAAGGCGAAAATATTAGAAGGTTAAAATATATAAGTAAGGATATTAGCTTTAAGTCTACTTCTGGAAATAGTCAGACATAATCTTTTTTAAGCAGTACCCAAAGCTTTAGTTTGCCTCGTTGAAATTGCGCCATCGCTAGAACAAATTTTCAGGTCTGAGTTGAAGTGAAGCTTTGTCTTTATAGTAGTGCATTGACATTAAAAAGGAAGGAAGGCATGACAAAATTGACTTCAACATTTCAAGAGAATATAATATGTTCCCGATAGTACTGGCAGATTAGCAAAATAGTGCCTTGTGTCTCATATGACCTTAATTCAAAGTGTCTATTATAAAGATGTAAAATGGTGACTGTAGTGTCACCAACAGAGCTGACAGTAATCAGCAGCACCAAGAAATGTGTGCCAATCCAAATGTTTAAAAGTTGGTTACTTAAACTTTTAATAGTTACATTATGATAATTACATTTTTATATACAATTTCAGATTTTATTCCCATATAGTAGAATTGATTGTATTCTGATGGCATTTATGTTTGGTCTCAACTTTGGTTGAATATTGATTTCAAAACTCTGCCAAAATGTACATGTAGTGTGCCTCCAGAATGTAAACTAGAGAAATTCCTGTTTGTGTGTATTCAAGGACATGTTTAAGATTACTCAGAACAGCACTGCTCTTGATTCTAAAAAATAGAAACACAAATGCCAATCAATATGAAATTAAATAAATAAGGTGCATATTTATATAATCAAATGCTACTTAGAGGTGAATGTAAACAAACTATAGATGTACACAATAATAGGAATGAAGCTTATAGTTTAGTGAAAAAAAGTTGCCAAGGAATACATGTTGTATAGTCCATCCATACAAATTCAAACTCAAACAAAATTAGATTATATTGTCTGAATATACATGTGTAGTTGGTAAAGCTATTTCTAAAAAGAGGACAGAAAGAATAATACACAACTCAGGATGCCTCTGTGGAGGAGGCCGTGGACTGGAGCATTTAAGGAACACATAGAAAGCTGAGGTTAGTGGTTCTTGAGTTAGGTCATGAATTCATAAGTTTCATCAAATCAGTATGAAATGAAATGAAATGAAAATAGAGGGCTATGTTTGCATCAACTATGGCAGAGTACCATAAACCAAATATGATGATTAATGCAATTCTGTGTACCTGAGACCTATGAGAAAAAGTAAGCAAAACTGGGGAGTGATGATTCAAAAAAGATCAGAATTGGTGTTAGTCAGCTTCTCATCACTGTGGCCAAAACATCTGACCAGAACAGAGAACAAAAGTGTATTTGGGGGCTCACTGTTTTAGAGATTCAGTCCATAGTTGGCAGGCTCCATTACTCTCAGCCCCAGATAAGGCAAAACATCATGATGAAAGGGAATGACAGAGAAATCTGCTCAGTTCATGGCAGCCAGGAAGCAGAAAAAGAGAAAGAGAAGCCATGTGTAAGGTACAGCCCAAAGCCACACTCTCAGTGACCTACTTCCTACAAGGACAACCCAGTTTCCAATCCATAGTCCATTCAAATTATTAATCCATCAAATGAATAAATCCATTGATGAGGATACCTCCCTCATAATCAATCTCTTCACCTCTGAGCATTGCTACATTGCCTAATTAATACATGAACTCTTTGAGGGACATTTTAAAATCGAAACCATGGTAGTAGGGCTTCCCAATTATGGCTACTATTAGTGGATGAAAGAAAGGGCCATGAGTGACAGCTTTTAAGGCATCAGCAATATTTCAGTTCTTGGTCTAGATGGCAGTTATGCAAGGCCATATTGGTTAAACTGTGCCTGTATATTTTATACATTTTCTTTTGTGCATAAGTTCCATAATTTTGAAAGGTAAAAACACTCACAGAGGCATACATGCAAACACAAGGACACATGGAATGTGCATATTCAGCTGTATATATTAAATACATTGGAGTAAGTTTTGTTGGAAGTGTACATGGTAGGAGTCAGGAATCAGCAATTTTGCATTATGCAATAAGCTAGTAGCTTTGTCAATTTCCATTTATGTTCCATCTCTGTAACTGATGACGATATGAAGACAATTATACACTTAATGCTCAGGCTTACAACAGTTCCATTGGACCCATATAACCAATGTAATCATTCTTATTATAAAAGATAATTTTTATTACACACTCTTGTGATGATTCTCAAGCTAAAACAAAATTTTCAAAAACACTAGATAGCATTCCAACATATATTCTCTTTCTCCTATTATTTACTAGTATTACATCCCTTGACAAGTTATGTTCCTGTTACAGTTTTATTAAAAATATATTTATTATTTATTAAACTCAATTTTGAAAACTAAAAAAAAATACACAAGCCTTACAAACTAACATAACTATATATGGTTTTGCACATTTTATTTCCAATTTCATGCACATTTTAAACAGATGCAATCATAATTTGCATAATATCTTAATTCTACTATTTCCTTTTAAAACATCCTAATATAAGCATTTTTCCTTATCTTTCTTGGTCTTTATAATTTTAATGGCTGAATAATACTCCATAGACTATATGTTTCATAATTTACTAAACCATTTCACAACTGTATTCTACATATATTGTTTCTCAGAGACTTTTGTAGTTGTTGTTATAAAGCTACTGTAATGAATACTTTCCTCCATAAAGATTTTCTGCTTCTGTGGAATTATTCTTTAGGATACATTCATTCCTCAGGGTGAAATTGCTGGGGTAAGGGCTATGGCCATCTCTACAGTTCTTCCTTTGTGTTGCCATACTACTTTAAAGAGGATCATAGTAGTTTACAATTGTCACCATCAATGTAGAAAAGTGCCAATTTAAATGTAACCAGCTGCCATTTGTAAGATTAATCATCTCTACTGTCCTACATTTTTTTTCTCCCAAGATAGTTCTTGACTCTGCTTTTCTCCCCTTTTGTAAAATTAAAACTTGCCTGAATCGGGTTTGTCCAAAGTTTTTTCACCAATTATATTGACTGACAGAACAATAGCTGTATTTCTTTTCTTTTTTGATTGACAGGAAGGTTTATTATACATTGATATGGCATCATATTTATGTATGGCAATGACTTTTTTATTAGAGCTTTATGGCTATACATAGTAATTGTGTTCATCCCAACAAACTCATGCAACAGTTTTGATATGGCCCAACCAAAATCATGTGCCTTCCTACCTCCACACTCCTTCATCTCCACTAGCAGCTGCTGTTCTGTGGTCAGAGTTTATACTGGATGCCAAAAGGCATTTGTTGAAAGGAATCCACATTGCACAGGATTCCTCCCTTGCCTAACTGTATCTGAATGGTTTCTTAGCAAGATTTTTCAAATGTCTTCACTCACAAGTGTACTTTTTTCATTGACTAATGTGCTTGGTTTTCTATCTTAAATCTTGGACTTTCACCTTTTTTCTACACCGCTTTTAGCATATACTATTGAAAAATATTTCTTTTCAAAGGTGCTTTCCTTTTCTACCAGTCTTTCCACATGCTCAGGGGTTATTTGAAGCTAGAACCTGGATATTGTCACTTTCTGATATTTCTCATTTTGCAGTACCGCAACATTAGTGATCAGAATAATGGTGCACTGACTAAGCCTATGCCTGAATTTCTTTGTTCCAATGACAGCCCCATACATAAGCATGCTGGTGGCATTGACTCCCTGTTTCCTGGGCCCACCCAAAATACCCCAAACATAGACCTGCTAGTGAAACTCAAATGCAAAAATACACATTGCTAGTGGAAGTTTAGAGAAGGCAAAATAATAATAATAATAATAACCTCAGAAATTTGGAGGCAACTTTACCATTTTCTAAGGATAATTCCTAACTACATTTAATTCTTAAATTCTCTCATATTTTATTCCGCTGTACTCTTCCAAGCTTTTTTCTATTTTCTCTTCTTCTCAAGTATACAGTTGAATTCTGCCACTTTTTCAGAGTCCCCTAAGTAAACAAACTTCCTAATAAACTCTTTTCAGCTCTAATGACTCATGGCACTGAAAATAGCTGTGTGTGGCAGCCACAGAGAGGGACAACAACAAATATTGTTGATCAAAGCCTTTCAAAGAATGTTTCATTGTACATGATGTTAAAATTCCAAGAGAAGATGACTTATCCTTTTCTTCACATTCCATGTGTCAGATCAAACATCTGTCAGAATATGCAATAGAAGAAGGATGTGGAAACTTGCATTCAGAAACCAGATTCTTACAAAAAACATCTACCCCAGATTAGTTCTTATCTTTTTTCCTCATTCTGGCTGAATATTTGAGAAGGGAATAGCCACTCCTTATGCTCAGCATACTAGGTTAACACACACACACACAAAGCCACTTTAACTGCTTTTAATCTACAACAGTGGCCATTCACAGGATGGCTGCAGTTTTGATGATATTAAATAATTTGGGAACAACTCACAAAATGGAAATGGGCATAATAATGCTCCTTTTGACACCATTATCACCCTCTAACATCATTCCTTTGTGTCTATTTAAACTTCGGATTAATTTTTATAGGCTATAACATTAACCAGTAAGTATATGTCATTTCTATTTTGGAATTGTGGTTCCTACCTGAAACATTTTTCTTTTAGAACTAGCTATAAAATTGATATGTGATTTCAGAACATTTGTATACTGAACTGTGAAAACCTATAAATTATAGTGGATAGCTCTCTGACAACTCTAATTCTTTATAAGGAAAACTTTTAGCCTATTTTTCTATTTTTTCCTGCAAAAGTAGGTAAGAGCCATTGACAGACTAGATGAGGAAGTTCAAAATGCAAGGCGGATGCAAGAAGAAAGAGGAGTAATGGAGGCAGGCCCGGGGCATCAGAGAAAGCCTATGTGTGAGCAGCACACACTCAGAAAGATCTGAGGGAAATTTGTTTTCCATAATTTTGTTTTTACCTTAACACTAGAATTTTAAAAATGTATTTCTCCATCCTCTCCCATCAAAACAATTGCATTTTGGTTCATGGAATATGTGCATTTCTGAGTACCAAGAGAAACAGAAAATGCTAAATGCTTCTAAAGAGGTAAAAACAGACTGTCAACAAATTGCTACTAGAAATCTCATACAAAACACTAGAGTGAAAAGCAATAGAGAAAAACAATAGAGTACTGTCTTTAAGGAATATCTCTTTTGAACATAAATTTGTTTGCCAAGCCAACAAATGAAGGAAAGATGGGATAGTTTTAGATATGCAAAGATTTGGAAAGCATACCTCCTCCAGAACCAAACCTGACAAAATATACTTCAGCAAAATAAAATATACATCCAAGCAGAAGGCAGGCATGGGATAATGGGGAAAAAAATGTTGACCAAAGGGCCAATAAACTAGAATTGTTTACATATGGGTTAATGAAGGCATTAGGAAGCTTTCTGGCCATGATGACCAGCTAACAATTTTACTTTAAATAACTGGAAAACTGGGTAAAATATATGAAACATCAGTTTTCAGCCACTGGACAATAGCCAATACAGGTGAGTGCTGGCTGAGAGTAAAAGCAGGGAACAAGTCTTACAATTTCCCAGTTTCTGCTTGGGGTAAATTTCCAGGCTCAGTCCAGGAAGGGAGAAGCAAAATTTCTCAGCAGTTCTGCTGAGCTGAGGAGACATTTCATGATTCAGACAAGCCAAATGGCAAGAATTTGTGGAGCAGAATAGCAGAGAGAAGAGACTCCCACAAATCCCAGAATCAAGAGATCTGCAGAGTGCCACCATATCTTTGTCTGAGTACCAAGACACACATGCATAGGAAAAAGCAAATTCCTAAATCCAGAGGAGTAGCGATGGAAAAGAGTAGATGGAACAATCCCTGTAGTCTCATAGGACTGAGAATAGTTTAGTGCTAACCAGCCAGAGGGGGAAACCCTATAATACCTGGGGCATTGGGTAGAATCCTCAAGACCACCCAAGTAATGGAGTCATTCATGATTAAAGACTATTCTGGATCTATATTCATAGGGTTTGAGGATAAGCTTTCACAGTTAATTAACTACATTATTTCAAGTCAATTAACTATATCCCAGAACAAAGCCCAACAATATGTAAGGAAATACAGTAGAATCCAGCACCTGACATTATAAAATTCAGTGTCTAGTTCTAGAAATCATGAGGCATTCAAAGAATCAGGAAAATACAACATTTAGCAAGAGAAAAATCAATTAGTGGAATGACATCAAAAACAACAAGTTAAAGAGATTCAAATTCCACCCCTTCATAAAAGCAACAATAAAAAAAAACTGGCAAAAGCTTTCATAATCAACTTTTCCAGAACTCTGGAAATTAACCAAAGACTTACAGCAACCTGGGGATGAAGCCAGGACATCTCCCAACTTCACTTTTGGGCAATTCTGAAATTGGCTGAGTCAACACTAGCTTTCTGCTTCCCCGTTGATGCAGTGTTTAATTGTAATTAAAAAAACAGTGCCTTCTCTTAGCACCATCAGGAAGAAGGTGGGACTGTGAACTTTGTTCTTTAACAAGACATCCCAGCATACTTTGTGGTGCTAGCCTAGCTCTTGTGTAATTACCTGTCACCTGCAGGAGCTATTAGTTTCCCTTTCCCTCCTCAAAGGACAAATGTGAAACACAGAAGCATCCATCAAGATGAGGGATTAAAAATATTTTAAGAGATGTCATTATTTACATACCACATGGCCCTTAACCAGGATGACAGATCCAAACAGTAGCCCAGTGAATTCACAGCTTGAATCTCAAAGCTTCATCCACCAAACACTAGCAGCAGCATTTAGTGAACAGAAGGACAGATGACAATAGAGAAAGAAACCTTGAAATATGTTGGCCTCTACTCATATAGATGTGCCCATGTAGAAACAGGCTTCATGGAAAGATGTTCAACTGGCTGTATACACCAATCAATAAAAGCAATGGAGAGAAGAAAATGAATGTTCACTGGGTGCAAGGTACTTTTCACAATGATCACATCTGTTCTTTACAATAGCTCTACAAGGTAGGTAAACCTAACTTCCATTTTACAGACAACAAAACTGAGACCCTGAAAGAGATAAGGTGACAGGATTCACAATCATTTCTTTCAGATGCAGGATTCAAATAATTTCTTCCTTTCCACAACTCCTACTCTCTCTTAACATTCAGAACATATTCAGTATATACAAGTTTTTTCCAGTTACTCTCTAGATATTTCAGGCAAAACAAGATTCCCACATACTCCCCATCCTGAAGATATTTGAGTGAAATGTGGTGACTTAGATCCTGAAACCCTCTCTCTCTTCTCTCTCTCTTTCTCTCTCTCTCATTCTCTGTCTCACTCATTCTTTCTCTCTCTCTCTCTCACTCATTCTCTCTCTCTCTCTCCTATTCCTCATGAGTCAACAATATCTGAGGACAGAAGAAAAGGTAAAATAAACTATGAGAAGGCATGAAAATCAGATTCTCTACTCATAATTGGCCTCAATTGAGAGAGCTAAGTGCATGTGAGGAGGTATGGACCAAGCCCTTTATGTATAATTATCAGGAAACTAATTTCTTTGAGAGGACATCCGGTTCTTCGGTGTCACTGCTCCTGCCTGAGACCCTGTGCTTCTTATTTTCATATTTTAATAAGATTCCACCACAGTTCTGACAACATGACCCTTACATCTATGAATAAACCACTGGATTCCAGACTCTACTGCACATTTACAATAATTAGCTAATTCCTACTACTGACACAATGCTAGGGGAGGTAAGTGATTTTTGTCACAGGTGCTAGGAAGAAGAAATGTTAAATAGCATTACCACACACTACACACCATGTGGTAGCTGTTTTTCTAGTTTCTTGGCCTTTCCTTTTTCTTTTTCTTTTTCCCTTTCCTTTCCTTTTTTAAAATCATTCTCTCTTGTTCAATCTGTCTGTCTATCATTTATGTACCTATCTATCTTCCTTATTTTCTGCTCACACTTTTTTTTTTGGTCTCTTCCTTTCTCTTTCCAACACCAACCCTGCTAGTGGCTAATAGAGTTTTCTTGTGTCTGATTTTAAAAAATACAAAAGTTCACATGGGTTTTCTTCTTCCCAAGAACCCATTGCTAGATTCTGTCCATATATTACTTACCTTGGAATAAGTTAATACTTCTAGCTGATCTGAATAAACTTTTTTCTAGGGTAATGGTTTGAACTCTCTGGCTCAAGTCATTATCACCTGTCTCAAGGACCACTTTAATGAACTCTTTGGTGGCATCTCTAGTTACACTGCTCTCCCCTGCAATCAATTCTCACCCAGCAGTTACAGTTTGGGATTTTTTAAATACACAAATCCATTCTTGTTATTCCCCTATTTAAAACACCGCAGTGGCTTTGACCACACATAGAAAGAACTGCAGAGAACAGCAGGCCCTTTTCTTCCCTCTCCAACCTCGCCCATACTTCTCCCCTGTCCTATCTACTGCAATTGAGGCCATTTCGGTTCCTGCAGCCCACCATACTGGTTTCCTCGCTAAGCATTCGCATTAGCTGGTATCTCTGTCAGAAATGCTCTTCCCAAATCTTCCCATGGCTGGTTTGTTTTGCCATTCAATCCACGGATGAGCGGCATTTTGTGAAAGAAGCCCCTCTGCCCATCCAAACTAAAGCATCTATCAAGCTCCATCTATCACACATCAGCCTGCAGGACTTTCTTCATGTTTTCTTGTTTCTTTATTTTCTCTTCTCTTTAATCCCCATTGGAAAGAATGCCTCAATGAAGTCTGTATTTGGCTTCTTTTGTCTACAACTTGCTATGCCTGGAACAGTGCCTGGCACATAATAGGTGCTTAATTGTGCAGCAGATGAATTCACATTCATGACATTGCTTTATAAGCCACAAAAATAGTATATCTTCATTTTCTAACTGTAACCATTTAACTATGTTGTATGCCTGTGTGTGTAGCATATGTATGTACAGAGAAAATATGAAGATAGCAAAAGTGGTAACAGTGGTTAGTATTTCTAGATAATTACAAACAGTTCTCCTTTTATTCTTTTGTATTATGTCTTTATTTCTAAATGTTCTTTAATTTCAGTTACCATGTATTACCAAGCCAGCTCTTACTCCCTAATATTTCTTTCTTTCTTTTTTTTTCTTCAGAGCTGGGTATGGAACCCAGGGCTTCATACCTGCTGCCACTGAGATATATCCCAGCATCATTCCCAATATTTTTGCTGAGTCCACCTAGTAGTGCAGCACTAGGGCCAGTCTAGCTCTAAAGCCCAATAGTGTCCTCTCCACATGAAGGTTATAGCACCTGGAAGACCAGCCCTCAAGTGGCTCCCCTCAGTCTGGCCTGTATGAGAGCACAATAACACACTAAGACAACCACAGATTCGAGCAGGAATCCAGCTGACAGGGAAAGACCACCCCAGGAAACATCCCAGTAGCTTTCAAGCACAAATAGAAACAAGGTGTATACAAATCACATGAACCCAAACCCCTAGCAGAGAACTTGAAGCATGCATGCACTCAATAAACCTCTATTGAATAGAATGGAATATTACAGGGTTTATTGTCCACAATAAAATTGGAGACCGAATACACAGCTTGATGTCCCTGTCTTGGAACAGCTCCAAGGTCTGTGCCCTTGGCAAAATGACCTCATCAACTGGTAAACTTTGTGATTTGAAGAGGATGGAAATTGTGCAATGAAAGTAAAGGTAGCCATGGCCCTGGTGTCATTTTGCTGTCACTTCCAAGATATCCACTTCTCACTTCACAATGAGGAGCTGGCAATACAGCTCAACTGGAAAGAAATATTAGATGCTTTCGAGTTTTGCCTTTCTTAACAGTTCTTCAGGGGTCCGTGGCATTCAGCTGCGACCACTGTCATTTTCCCTTTCCCAGTAATGACAGCCAAATCAGCTCTGGTTATGCAGTTATGCAAAATCATTTGTTCAATGCCACAATTATCAGCCATACTGGAGAAATTGAATTTAACAATG
Organism: Geosciurus inauris; assembly: GCA_004024805.1. Classification (NCBI taxonomy): domain Eukaryota; kingdom Metazoa; phylum Chordata; class Mammalia; order Rodentia; family Sciuridae; genus Geosciurus; species Geosciurus inauris. The sequence goes on from PVHX01015123.1 coordinate 34,471, forward strand.
AGAGTTAGCAAGCTCAATGCATATGATATATTGGTGAGAAAAGTATGAGTTGTTAACTGTTCAGTGAACATACTTGAGCCTCTGCAATTTTCATTATGATGAATTGTTGACCCAGGAGAAATTTTCTGGCCTGTCCGCTATCATATCGTTCTGCTAGGGCAATTCCAGAGTAGACAATGGTGGCTGTTACTGAAACCTGAAGGGGGAAAATGAAGCTAAACATTACTAAGCTAAGGCACAGCCTGTTTTCAGATCAATAATCAGCACGTGTGCAAGTGATGTTGGAATATATAGAATGAGTCTCTCTGGTTCATTTTTATTAAGGTGAAGTGGATTTTATTACAACTGTTATGATCAGTTGATGGCAAATAAGGAGAGGGAACCTCCACAGAGAAGAGGAGGGGCTCCTCTCAAGGGCAGCTAGGAATCCATCACATCAGCCTAATCACTCCCAATACACTATGATCCTGGGGATTCTTGCACTAGTGGGTTTCCATCTGGACAGGAGCAAAGGGCAGCGTGAGCTTCAAATCTGCAGAAAGTTTCCTGTGAATTTCTCACTCCACAATCTTCCTTGAAAGTGTTGTGTGAGACAACAAAATGAACATTGTTATGGCTGAAGTTGGAATCATAATCACATGTTTTCCACTCAAGTTCAGCATAATTATACACAACTCTGCCCCATAGGGTGGGGGTGAGCCTGTAAACAAAACAATACAGATTCTTGGAGAGAAATTGAAAACAGATGGGAAATGTATGATTGCTTTTACAAACACCACAGTGAGGTACCAATAGGACACGGGACTCATGCTCCCTCGTCAACATTTGTGCCACCTCAGCTTTAACTTATCTGCGGAGGACATAAATGATCCTGATGACAACAGCTTCGTGGTGAAGCCTCATTAAGTCCATGATCACTTATTTCAAGTTTACTGAGTTCAGAAGTGCTCTGTTTTTGACATTCTCTTTTCATCCTGGAAAACCTTGCTTCCTGACACTGCTTAGCTGTAGTGCACAGGCTCCAGCACCACCCTGACAACGCACCTCGTCCCTTGTCCACCTGCTGCTGCCCCGCCTCACTGTTAGCCTCATGCCTTTCATGTACCTTGAGATGGCTTTTTCTGGGCTCTATCAGAATCCTCTGCAGAACTTATTAAAACACAGATTTCTGGGCTGGGATTGTGGCTCAGTGGTAGAGCGCTTGCCTTGCATGTGGGAGGCACTGGGTTCGATCCTCAGCACTGCATACAAATAAATGAATAAATAAAGGTTAATCAACAAATAAAACAAAAAAAATTTTAAAAAACCAAAAAACAAAAAAACCCCACAGATTTCTGGGTCCCATCCCAGAATTTCTCTGTCTCCAGTATTACTCCTTGTCCAGTAACCCACCAGAGTCTACCCTGCCACTCACAATCCATGTAAGCACACAAAATGACTTAACCTCTCAATGTTTGACTAATATAAGAATAATTACAATAATACTCTCACCAGGCTTTATGAAAATTAAATTAGATAATGTAAAATACTTAGCACCATGACTTATTCACATTAGTTTTCAATAAACATTATTATTGCTCTCTTTCTTTTTTAATCATAGCATGCAATTTTCTTTTAGGAAACTAATTTCCTCCACTGTTCAGTTCATTGGCTCAGGTCGGGTTGACGGAGAACCTCATGCCTCCATTCCTTCTCTCTGGCACATGGCAAGTCAGGTCAAATGGGAGCATCTGTCCCACTGGCTGTAGTGATTGATTTAAGGATTTAAGGATTGTTGCATCATTGCAATTTATGGGGGACTATTGGGGGAAAAAATTCTTTCCACTGGATTTTCTGAGTGGCAAGATGTAAACTTGAGGCTGTTGATTGCTATCAGAAAGAGCTTTTTCTGGAAATGAAGACAATACATCTAAAATCATTGGGAAAGAGAGAGCATGCAGTAGAGTCTAGATTACAAAGTTTGAACACCTTTATCCATTTGTTCCTGAAAATAATCACTCCAAGTGACTGGCAATAGAAACAATTCTGATTGATCAAAGTGCTCTCCTCCTTGCATCTCCAGGACACTAATGAGCAAAGTCATGACAGCATCCACCGCTATTAATTATGCAAAAGAACTGCTCAGTGTCTTAACTTGTTTTTAAATCACCCCAACTAAAATGCCCCCAACACTGGAAGAGCATGTCCTCAGCTGTCTTGCTGCTCTCCAGCCAGGTTTGCCCTCTGATATGGCAGCCCCTCTTTGCAAGGTAGAGAGTGGCCTAAAGGTCACATTTCTCATTCCTAATAAGAAGGCTCTCCACCACTCACATACTCATGGAACTACCCTGGAGGGAGAGCTGCCATCGTAGAGCCCCTTAACCACCCTCTAGGCCCACACACCATTCCATGAGATGGAAGTGAAGAGCTGCCTCATAATCTGAACCATCAGCCGGGTGTGGTGGTGCACGCTTGTAATCCTAGCACTTTGGGAGGCTGAGACAGGAGAATTGCAAGTTCAAAGCCAGCCTCAGCAATGGCAAGGCACTAAGCAACTCACTGAAACCCTGTCTCTACATAAAACACAAAATAGGGCTGGGGATGTGGCTCAGCCCTATTCAATTGAACCCCTGAGTTCAATCTCCAGTACCAAAAAAAAAAAAATCTGAACCATCAAGCTCTCACTGACTACTTTCCTTCTAGAGACAATGAGCACTACTCCAAGTGTATTCACATCTCTGGTTTCCTCACACACCTTCTGATAACCAAGTTGATCATTTTCATTTATCACTATTTTCCTTCCTTTTCTCTCAAAACATCCACGCTGCCCTCTAGCAGCCAGACTGCTATCAATAATTCCCCCATACTTCACCCTCTTCTCTGAAACTTCTGGCTCTAAGTCACTGGTTGTCGGAGCATGGCCCATGGATCAGCAGCATGAGCAGCATCTGGGAACATTTTATAAATGCATATTGTCTGGCCCTACCCCAAACCTGCTGAATCAGAAACTCTGGGATGAGGCCCAGCAATCTGTGTTTTATTAAGTTCTGCTGAGGATTCTGATGCTCTAAACGAATCAAGATTTCTGCTGGAGATGCTGCTTTCCTAGCAACTCTCCCAAGATTGGAGTTTCCCCCCATTATCTACCTTGCCCTATATCTTGGGCATGGGAGTAGTTGTCCTCATTGCTCCACTTTATTACTCTCAAACCAATTTTTCCCCTTTTCCTCAGACCCTTTAAAGCACAAGTCATCAAGATCTGGCACCTTCTATTTTTCCTGGGTGCCACCATCTACCAACATCCAGGTCTCTGCTCCTTAGTCATGGTGGCTATACCATCTTAACCTCTGTCTTCATCACCTCCCTCTGGTCCTGAAGTCATTCTAACTGACTTTATTATACCCAGGGAGGATCAGTAGCAATTCCCTAAACTAATATCCTCCGCCCTCCACTTTGGCACTTCCTCCTCATGTGAATTTGTTATTTCACAAATAATAAACACAACCTCCCAATCATCCTACTTTTTGAATACTCCTTCTACCCCCAGCTCTCTTACACTGGTTCTTCCGATTGAACTCTCCTTTGACTCTGTAGGAATGATTCTGCACCTACACTTGTTCTCTTTCCTCATGATTTCCATATCTCTATCTTCAGTCTCGATCCTGCTATAAGCTACATACAATTAAGACCACCTATGAGATAGCTCTATTTAGATGTCTAAACAGCTACCTCAAACTTAGTATGTTTTAAACTAACCTCTTTATTTTCCTCATTGTTTTCTAATCTTAGCAATTAGCACCACCATCCAGGAAGTTCAAACCACAACCCCAATGTCATCATCTTCCATTTTTCTCTTTTTAACATATCCTTCATTCAATCCTTCAGCAAATACTGCAGACCTGACTATCAATGCACATTCCACCCCAAACAACCCTCACCAGCTCCAGCTTCTAATCTTCAGTTAGCTCTTATTTAGACAAATGCATTAGTTCTGAATTGTTTCTCTGCTTCCCTTTTCGCCACCACAATTCCATCCTCCAGACCGCAGTCAGAGATGTCCTTAATGCTTACACTAAATCACATCACTGACCACTGTCTTTCCATCGCAAGGGTATTAGGGAAGGCTTAATCTCCTGCCAACCTCATCTCCTCCTTGCTCTCTTTCTTGGTTAATATATTCTAGCCACACAGGCCTCCTTTCTGTCCCTTGAACACATCATTATCTCTATCATGCCTCAAGGTCTTTGCACATGTTGTTCCCTCTGCCTGGAGTCCTCCACCTGCCAAATATTAGTTCTGCGATCTTCTTGTCACTGTTTAGACCTTAGATCAAATCACATCATCTCTGAGAGTTCTTTGCTAATATTCTAAACAATCTTCATTACTCTAGGTACTTCCCATTCTAACTTCTTATTTGGTATGTTTTCAGTATTTGGTGATATAAACATGTGTTGTTACAAGAAATATTCTATCTTATCATCCCTGCATATCAAAATAATGATCAAAATAATGAAAACCTTATGAGGTCAGGAACTTAGAATGTGTAGTTCCTCCTTTATGTCAAACCTAGAACAATACTAAATGCAAAGCAGATTCTCAATAAGTATTTGTTGAAAATGAAATCAATAAAATTAAATTGAGAAAATGGTCTGCAATTTAACACTGTACTGACAGATAAAGTGGTATGCTTCCAGAACAATGAAATACATACACTAAATTTCAAAAAGGACATGTGGGTTATTATTGAGTAAAGCTTTTGAACACTTTTGAAGCACCCATTTTCATACAAACTTTATGATCATCTAAATGGTTATGTTGATATTTCAGTTTAATAGCTATAAATAACTTCTTTATTTCTATGTTATGGCAGGACAGCTATCCAACATCATGTTCTGACATAACCCAGAGCTACCATAGTGACGTTTGTAATTGTTTTAAGAGACCCAGAGTTCAGACATTTTACTAATCATTCCCAACTGGAACAGTTTTACTAGACATGATCCTTGCACTATATGTCAATATGACAAGGCTTATTTTAAATACCCAACACTCAGACAGGTAAATGAATATTTCAAGGATGCACATGCCACCAAGGTGGTCAAGGATAGCATGCCAAATATTGGTTGAAAGCCTCTACAATTTTAATCTGTCATTTTGTTTTCAGCACATGTTTATAGAGACATAAAAAAACATGACTGATGAATTGTTGGAAATCATTAGCTAACAATTGACAGAGCTTGCCTGGAGCTGTGCATAGACTGAAATTGTACTATCTTTCTAATCAATGTTTAAATTGACCCTGTACCATGAGTGTTTAGGTAGTACAAGGACATGTTTGACAGTATTCATTTTTGTTTATAACCTGCAGAAAATATGAAAGCATTGAGCAGAAGAGAATTTCTGTTTATGGTCAGAAACAAAAATTAGTTCTTAAAATTATATCCTATAAAAATTAAGATAAATCTCCCATCATAGCCTCTCCTCTTCTTTCCATGACTCGCTAGCTCTTAATTCTATTGACCACCATCAGCTCATCCAGGCTGATGCTTGGTCATTCGTCAGCACTCAGTTCCCTCCTGCCCTCTGAGTACCCCCTAAGCTGAGATTTCTTCCATCACATTGGTTCCTACCTGAGTTTTTCTCTGGCATTGCAGAGATCACCTAATTAAATTAACTGTCAGCCTTCTGTAATCCATTTGTCTATATCCAGGCATGGAGATTGGGAGTAGGAGGTGACGTGTTGCAGTGAGACAGGACTGAGCTCCTAAAGGCATGCCTAACACCCTCATAGCCTCATTAAAGTTTCAGGTCAAAGGATCCAGTGCAAAAGGCCCTTGCTCTTGCCCTGTGAAATTCCTCAACGAATGGTGAGATCATCCATGTCAGGTAATCTCCATTAAAAAAAAACAAAAACAAAAAACCACTACTGCGAAAAAGGGCAGAAGCTTTCCTGACACGTAGTCCCCACTCCTATGGGAAGTTAGGTTCCACTCCCCTATCCTCCATGGCATCAGAGCACAGCTTTGTCAGGGCACTGCCTGCCACATTTATGGAATTCATGTAATTAAAACTTTGTCTGAGTTAGAGGAGTACCAAGGCCAAATTCTTTACCACCATTTTATCCCCAGAGCATATACAATGCCTGCCTAATGCATGATAAGAACATAGGTAAGTACCTGATATGTAACAGGCATGCAATGATGACTTAATCAATCAGTGATTGCATGAGTTATTAATCAAATTGTTCATGAGATAGGAGATGGCATAAAGGATTTGAAATTTGTTTTTTCAAACACACAGAAGATGTGATGTCAAGAGTTCTAAAAAGAACTTAGTGAAAAATCTCTTGAAATTTCTTATGAAATAAAATCGTTAATGGTTTAAAGAACTTCATTTTTATACGTTAGGACATATAAACCGCCTAAAGCGTATGTTCGCTGCACTCCTTTTTTCAAATATATTTTTATTAGAGTGTCATAATTATACATAGTAATTGGGTTCATTTTGACAAAATATTGCATGCAAAGAATTTGACTTCAAGCCCCATCTCCGTTTTCCTCTACACTTTTAAACTTCCTTTCTTCTGCATATTCATAAAAATGAAATTCCTTTTGGTACCTTTATAAATGAACTTAACATGATTTTGTAAAATCCATTCCCTTTATCACTCCCTCTCCTTTCTTTCCTCACTCCCTCTCCTTCTACTTCTCTGCACCCGTGGTTGACTACATTCATTCTATGCTTCTTCAGAGCTCAGTGAATAGTTGATTCCAGCTAAGTGCCTTTAAATACCCAAGGTTCTCGAATGATTCAACAAAGCTCACTACTTCACCCATTGCTTTTTTTCTCTAACACACATCTTATTCATCAATTGATTCATTCATTTGTATTTCTTTTTGAATGAATGCCATTGTTATTTTGAGCATTCTTTTCATCAGATAGTAAGATCTCGGTATTAATTCATAATTTTCTCTAGGAATTTATTTCATCTTATTTTGGTAAGAATGTGTAGTATGAGATATACCTTAACACTTTTGGGGGCAAGGGGTACCAGGGATTGAACTGAGGGGCACTCAACCTCTGAGCCACATCCCCAACACTTTTTTGTATTATTTTATTTTATTTTATTTTTAACACAGCAGAATGCATTTAAATTCAAAGTACACCTGTGGAGCACAATTTTCCATTTCTCTAGTTGTACACAAGGTAGAGTCACACCACTCTTGTCTCCATACATGTACCTAGGGTAATGATGTCCATCTCATTCCACCATCTTCTATGCCTATTTCCCTTCTCATCCTCTCCCTCCCGTTTGCCCTATCCAAAGTTCCTCCATTTCTCCCATGCTCCCCACCTCTACCCCTATTATGGATTAGCATCCACTAATCAGAGAAGACATTCTGCCTTTGGTCCCTTTTTTGTATTTTATTTAAAGACAGGGTCTCACTGCATTGCTTAGCACTTCGCTATTGCTGAGGCGGGCTTTGAACTCCCAATCCTCCTGCCTCAGCCTCCTGGGCCCCTGGGATTACAGGTGTGTCCCATAGTGCCCAGCCTTAATACATTTTTAAGTGTTTGATACATTGTCATTGCCCATAAGCACAATGTTGTGCAGCACATCTCTAAAGTTAGTTTATATCACTTGATGGAAACTTTATGGCTACCAATTAACAACCGTCCATGTGCCTCTTACCTTGGCACTTGGCAACCACCATCCACCCTGAGTCTATGAATTTACTATACTAGAAACCTCACAAAAAGTGTTTTCATGAGTATATGTCTTTCTGTGTCTTGCTTATTTCACTTTACATAATGTCCCCAAAGTTCAAACATGTTGGTATATACTATAGAAATATCTTCTTTTTTGAGGCTGAAGAGTATTCCGTTTGTGTGTGTGTGTGTGTGCATATACACGTTTTCTTTATCCATTCATCTTCTGTGACTATTTAGTTTATTTGCATTTCTTGGCAATTGTGAATAGTGTAACAATGAACATGATCCTAATATCCCTGCAAGGTCTCGATTTTAATTTTTTTTATAAATACCTAGAACTGGATTTGCTAGGTCACATGGTAGCTCTATGTCCAATTTTTTGGTGGATTGCCATACTATTTTCCATAGTAGCTTGTACCATTTTGCACTCCCACCAATAGTGTAAAAGAGGTCCAATATCCACCACATCCCCAACAACACTTAGGATCTTTTTTGTTGTTGTTCTTATTTTTATATAAACAATCATCCTGATGTGGTTTCTTATTGTGGTTTGATTTGCATTTCCCTGTTGATGAAGGAAATTTTTTTCTCATATATCTGTTGGTCATTTGTATGTCTTTGAAAAACATGTGTACCTGGTTGTTAGCCCATTTTAACTGGGTTTTAAAATGACTCAGTTATTTTTAAACTACTGTACAGGATTCCTTATATATTTTAGAGTTCAACCTTTTATTAGGTGTATGGTTTGCAAATATTTTCTCTCACTTTGTTGGTTATTTCCTTTGCTGTGCAGAAGCTTTTCAGTTTGATATCACACCTCTTGTTCTATGTTCACTTTTTTTGCCTGTATTTTTGGTGTCCTGTCCACGAAATTATTGCCAAGACCAATGTTATGAAGTTTTCCCCTTGTGTTTTCTTCAAAGAATTCTATGATTTCAAATCTTATCCTTAGGCTTTTATCATTTAAAAGCCTATCCTTTCTCCCTTGTGAATTCTTAATACTGTTGTCAAAAAAAATCAGTTAATCATACGTGTGTGGATTTGTTTCTGAGCTCTCCATTCTGTTCCATTGGTTTATACGGATGTCCTTAATCCAGTACCATACTGTTCCGATTGCTGTAACCTTATAAAATATTTTGAAATGAGAATATATGATGCCTCCAGCTATGTTCTTCTTCCTCAAGACTGATTTTTGTATTTATGGTCTTTTGTGGTTCTATGTGATTTTTTGAGTTGTTTTGAAGATTTCTAAATATTTGAGTTTGCTAAGAATGGCATTGAACTTATAAATTTCTCTGGGTATTACCTTAGTCTATTCTGAATACTGTAACAAAATACCATACACTGATTTCTAAGCAACAGAAATTTATTTCTTACAGTTCTGGAGGTGGGAAGTCCAAGATTGAGGCACTAGCATCTTGTCTACTAAAAGCTCAATTCTTCATAGAAAGCCCACTTCTCACTGTAATCTCACTGGCAGAAAGGTCGAAGGATCTCTCTAGGGACGGTTTTAATGAGGGTACTGATTCCATTAATTAGGACCTCCTCCTTATGTTCCAATCACCTCCTAAGACCATCATCTTGAGGTTAGGAATTTTTTTTTTTTTTGGTACTGGAGATTGAACTCAGGGGCTCTCGACCACTGAGCCACATCCCCAGCCCTATTTCGTGTTTTATGTAGAGACAGTCTCACTGAGTTGCTTAGCACCTAGCCGTTGCTGAGGCTGGCTTTGAACTCGAGATTCTCCTGTCTCAGCCTCCGTAAGTGCTGGGATTACAGGCTTGCGCCACCGCGCCCAGCTCGAGGTTAGGATTTTAACATATGAATTTGAGGGCAGGCTATATAAACATTCAGACCGTCCTAGGCAATATGGAAATTTTAAAAGTTCTATATCTTTCAATCCAGGAACATGAGAAGTTTTACCATTTATTTGTGGCTCATTTAATTTCTTCCATCTATATTTTGTAGTTTTCAGCCTACAAGTTTTTAACACTGTATGTAAGTTTATTCCCAGGTATTTTAATTCTTTTTTTGGTAGTATTTTGAATGAGAATGTTTTCCTAATTTCCTTCTCAGGTAGTTAATTGCTAGTCTATAAACTGATTTTGTAAAAAAAAATTTGGTTTAGTTTTTAAGGTTTTCTGCATATAAGATCATGCCATCTATAAACAGAGTTTATTCCTTCCCCTCTGATATTGCTTTGTTTTGTCCTTTATTTTACTTAATTGCTTTGACTAGGAATTCCAGTATTATGTTAATAGAAGTGACAAGAGTGGGCACTCTTGTCATGTTCTTGCTTTTAGAGGAAAATCTTTTAGTTTTTAACCACTAAGCATGACATTAGTTGTGGACTTTTCATATGCGACTTTTATTATGTAGAGGTAATTTCCTTCTATTCTTATTTCCTTCTAATCTCTATACTGTTATTTTCATTACAAAAGTATGTTGAATTTGGTCAAATGCTTTTTTCTGCATCCATTGAGATGATAGTATAATTCCATCTTTTTATTCTGTTAATGTAGTGTATCACATATATTGATTTTCATGTGTTGAACCATCTTTGCCTCCCAAAGATAAATTCCATTTGCTTATGATGTATGATTCTTCTAATGTGCTGTTGAATTTGGTTTGCTAGTATTTTATTGAAAAATATTTACATCTGTCTTCATCAGGATATTGATCTATTTGATTTAATTCTTTATTTCTTTGCTTTGATATTGTTGCTGTTGTTGTGTTACAAAAAGGCTGGGGACCAAGTCCATGGTCTCATATATACTAGGCAAGTGCTGTACTTCTGAGCTACACTACCAGACTCAGATTTTTTTTCTTATGATCAATTTCTGGTTTTGGTACTAGGGTAATATTGACCTGTAAACTGAGTTTGGAAGAGTTCTCTTCTGAATTTTTTGGAAGAGTTTGAAAAGATTGGTGTTAGTTCTTAAAATGATTGGTAGAATTCTCCAATGAAGCCATTTGTTCCTGGATTTTTCTTTTTTTGGGAAGTTTTTATTATTAAATCAATCTCTATAATATTTATAGATCTTTCAAATTTTCAAGTCCTGATTTAAGACTGATATGTTGTTTGTTCTAGAGATTTTCCTATAGTATCTAGTATTTTCAATTTGTTGGCATTTAATTGTTTATAATTGTCTCTTATGTCCTTTTTATTTCTGTGGTATTTGTTGCAGTCTCCTCTTTGGTTTCTGATTTTACTTATTTAAATCTTTTCTTCCTTTCTTTTCCTCTTTCTCTCTTTCTTCTAGTATAGCTAAGAGTTTGTGCTATGATTTAAATGTATACCCCCAAAGTTTTTTGTTGAATCCCCAAAACAACAGTTTTGAGAGGTGGGACCTTTAAGAGGTGGTTTAATCATTAGGGATCTGCCCACATGAGTGAACAATGCCATTATCTAGGGAGTATTCAGTTATCATGGGAGTGGCTTCCTCATAAGAGGATGTTTGGCCTTCTTCCTTTCTCTCTCTTGCATGTGCTCCCCTGCCTTGCCTTTTTCACAGGAGATGAGGCAGCAAGATATTCCTTGACAGGTGTGGGCCCCTTGACCTTGGATTCCCCTACTTCTAGAAATTTAAGAAATAGATCTGTTCTTTATAAATTATGTAGCCTCAGGAATTCTGTTATAGTAACTCAAAAAGGATTTAAACATTTTACCAATTTCTTTTATCTTAAATATTTCTAGTTTCATTGGTTATTTTCTGTTTTCTATTTAATTTATTTTTACTCTAGTCTTTATGTCCTTCATTCTTCTAACTTTGGACTTATTTTGTCCTTTATTTAATTCCTGGGAGTATGAAATTAAGTTGTTAGATGTTCTTTTTAAACTTAGCTATTGATCTCTATGACCCTCCCTCTGGACACTGTTTTACTGGGTTTTTTTTGTTTCAGTTGTCTCCAGGCATTTTCTAATTTACTTTTTGATTTCTTCTTTAACACAATGGATATTCAAGAGTATGGTGTTTAATTGTCACATATTTGTGAACTGTCTAATTTTCCTTCTTCTATTCATTCTGTTGTGGATTAGATATTTGATTTCATTTGTCTTAAATGTGTTTAGTCTTGTTTTGTGACATAACGTGTGATCTCTCTTAGAGAAAGATCGGTGTGTGCTTGAGAAGGATGTGTATTCTGCTGCTGTTGGGTGGAATGCTCAATATTTATGTTAGATCCATTTGCCTACAGTATTCTTTACTCTGTTTACTTATTGATCTTTGGCCTCAGTATTCTGTCCATTACTGAAACTAGAGTATTAAAGTATCCTTCTATTATTGGGTTTCTCTCTATTCTTCCAGTTGTTTCAATGTTTGCTTTATGCTTTATATATTTAGATGCTCTCATCTTAAGTGCATAAGTTGTATCTTCCCAATGGATTGACACTTTTATTATTATAAAGCATGTAACAGCCATCTCTTCTTTTGGTTATCATTTGCATGAAATACCGTTTTCCATCCCTTCATTTTCAGACTGTGTCCTTAAAGCTAAAGTGAGCTTCTCATATATTGTATATGGTTGGGTCTTATGTTTTTATCATTCATTCTATGTCATTGGATTAAGAAAGTTAATCCCATTACATTTATTATTTTTTGGAATCCAGTTCTTTAATATTTAAAAACTGAAGATAGCCTGTGTATTCACAAACACATAGGACATTGGGATTTATTTTTTAACATTCACTGAGTCATTTAATTTCATCACCACTGGATAATGATTAAGTCTATTTATCAAGCCTCATAAGATTTATGCAAACTGGATAATTTTGCCTTATTGTCACAGTCCAAGAAACAAAGTATGTTTGAGTCTAAAAGTCATAAAATTACAATTAGTCCTACTACTGGTCTAAGTAATCTTTTGTTGTCGTTGTTGTTAGAGCTTTATAGTTATACACAATAGTTCGGTTCATCCTGACAAAGACACAGATGCATAGAAATTGATTTCAGTTCACGGTGCACTCGTTTCCTCCCCTATCCTTCCCCTTCCCTGTTCTCCTTACTTTACTCTGCTGGACTTCCTTTCCCTCATCTGTTTATTTATATTTGGTTGGTTCTTTATATTTATACATAAAAGTGAAATTCCCTGTGGTATATTGATATATGTACATCACATGATTTCTTTCTTTCTTTAATTTATTTATGGAGCATAATATTTCTTTTCTCTGATTGTACACAAGGTAGAGTCACACCATTCATGTCTTCATACATGTACCTAGGGTAATGAGGTCCATCTCATTCCACCATCTTTCCTACCCTCATATCCCCTCTCTCCCCCTCCCTCCCCTTTACCCTGTCCAAAGTTCCTCCATTATATTTAAATTGGTTACTGATTAGGAAAGATTTAAAATTACCATTTTTTGGTTGTTCTATTTTAGTTTTATGTGCTTTTTAAAGTATCTTCTCTTCCCATGCTATATTCTTTTGAGTTTTATTGATTGTTTTTATATGGACCTGTTTTGGTTCCTTTCTCTTTTTCTTGTGTAACTTCTGTGTGTGTGTGTGTGTGTGTGTGTGTGTGTCCAGAGGGGTATATTCATCTGTGTTTGTGGCACTCTGGGACTTACATGAAATATCTTTTAGTTGCAATATTTTATTTTATGGTGATAACAACTCAAGTTCAATCTCATATATAAACTCTACACTTTAACTGCTCCCCTCTCTACTTAATGTTATTGTTGTGACAATTTACATCTATCTGTACATCCATATTGTATATTCTCAGCATAATTTGTCTTTTAGTTTTTTTTTCTCAAAAATTGCATTTTAATACATGTTATCAAACATAACAGAAAAAAACAAATTTTCAGAAGCTGTACACACTGTTCACTGAAAACATTTGTTGAGGCAAATAGAAAA
>PVHX01015124.1:0-47937 GCA_004024805.1 Geosciurus inauris
ATGGCCATGATTTACAGTGATCAGAGTGAGGGCAGGAAAAAGAACCTCCTGTTCCTAGTTATTTTTGTCTGCACACGTCCTGTTGGCCTGGTCTCAGCGGCAGCAGGATTTCAGTTGAAGTTGGCAAGTTCCTTTCTTTGTGAAGCATTCAGCTGTAAGCATGGACTTTTCAGAGTCTGTTCTTGCGGCTTCCCACAGTCATCTTGTTTTATATCCCAGCAGGAAAGTGCAAGAGTCCCAGTTGCTCTGCCTTCTCACTAACACTTGGTAGTGTGTTTTTATTTTTAGTCATTTTGTTGTGTAGTGAAATACTGTACTTTTATTTTGTATTTCCTTATACATTGTGGCATTGAATAACTTTTCTTAAGCTTTTTGGACATTTGGATTATCTTCTTTTGTGAAGTATTTAATAAAACCAAGACCTTTAATTCAAAATAATTTTGAAGGAATGAAAATGGGAAATGAAAAACAGAGATCAAGGCAGAACTTTGCAAATTATTTCCGATGAGAGAACCTGGCTCTAAATGGTCACCTTCACTGACCACTGAATGCTCAATATTCTTCCAGATCACCTTGTTACTTAGTCTAGTAACTCAGAGCTTACTATGTATGTCCTATGCTAAGTATTTTACATATTCAGCCTATAATTCTTAACACTTCTGCTAGGTGGGTATTATAATTACCACATTATATGAGAAAACAAAGTTCTGTGGAGCAACACAAGTTCCCTAAGTTCATATCAACAGTACATGTGACACATGGGAATGTCTCACTCCAAATCCTGATCTTCCATTATTCCATATTATCACTTAAAAAAACAAAACAAAAAAAAAATAAAACAATCCCACTGCTTTAATGTGCACTTCAGTAAATAATCACAAGGCGATGCCCACGTAAACACTGCTTGCAAGAAGACCTTTCATTGCTGCCAAATAGAATGAATATATTGTTTTACAGGATTAATTTCTTTGCTTTAATTCTTCTCTGCTTAGATATCCACACCAGAGTTTAGTTTTATCTGTTTATTTTTTAAGTATAAATAAAATCACATGATATATGTTCTTTTGTGTCTGGCATCTTTCACCCAACATTATATTTGTTAAGTTAATCTATGTTGCTGCATGTAGATGAGTTTTTTTTCATTTTATTTTTTTATTTTTAGACTACACAGCAGAAGCCAGAAAACTCTTTCCAGAAAGGAAATGTTTATAAATAGTCAACATTTTAGGCTCTGTAGGCCATACAAACAGTCCTTGTCACTGCTACCTGGCTCTGCTTTTATGATTCAAAAGCACAAGATAATACATGAATGAATGTGTCTAGATGTATTCTAGTAAAACCTTATTTATGAACAATGAAATTTAAGTTTCATGTGATTTTCCCGTTCCATGAAATATTCTTCTCTCTCCCTACAACCACTTAATAATGTAAAGCTCATAAGTTGTACAAAAACATGCTGTGGGCTAGATTTGGCTAGCTGTTGTCTGTCAACTGAACTTGATGACTACATTGAATGTTCTCCCAGTTACATATTTCTATACGCTAAGATACACACAAAACCCAGTAAGAAAACTAAGCAGTATGACTTGACATATATCATTTACATGTTTTCTACATAATGAATATAAGCTGAATTGGGTGCTTAATCAGAAGTGAGAATGATATTTAGGAGAAAAGTGTACAAAAGAACACACAGATAGAAAAATCACAATTTAAAAAAAAGTTTAGGCAGGAAGATTATCTACAGATCACAACAGATAAAACAGTTGGAATAAGTTGCATTCACAGCAGCAGCATGTTAGAATCTGTCTTATGCAAAAGACACCACAATCTTTGGCTCTTACAAGTGTCTTCTGCCAACGAAATCTTTGACATTGCATTCTATGTCATGTCACAAAAGAAAGAGAAGAAAACGCAGGTATTTTTTAACTTATGACAGAATTGGAGAATAGTCTCTTAACTTGGGTTGACATAGGCTAATGACTAGATGGAAAAACATCACTGAGAAAAGAACTAGGTTTAAAAACAAGTATGGGGAGCCAGGCATGGTGGCACACACCTGTAATCCCAGTAGCCTGGGAGGCTGAGACAGGAGAACCATGAGTTCAAAGCTAGCCTCAGCAACTTAGCGAGGCCCTAAGCAACTCACTGAGACCCTGTCCCTCAATAAAATATAAAAAAAGGCTGGGGATGTGGCTCAGTGGTTAAGTGCCCCTGGGTTTAATCCCTGGTACCAAAAAAACCCAAGTGTTAGGGACTTGATTTAGACACATGAAGAAGTTTATAATACTGAAGATTAATAAATTTGAGTTGGAAAATTTTCTGAAATCTTAAGATGCTTTTTTATATGATGCACTATATGTTGCCTATATTATACTCATGTGTGCTATGATCATTTATATGCATACATGTATACACACACGTATAAGCACATGCATGAACACATAAAAAAATCACATACTACTTTTAAGGTAATCCAGGGTTTTCCCAAGTTCTCACTTGCTAAAAACCAATAAATGCGGTGTTACTTTGTAAAATACCATCAACAAATAGACAATGATGTTTTGTAAGTTTCTATAAATCATTTTAATAGGAACTGTAGCAATAATTTTTGCTGTTATTAATTTTGGATTCTTAGGAAATGATTATTTCCAATGCATTCATGAGTTGCTATCCACAGGATTAGTCAATAGTACCAATAGGTCTTATTGGTATTCACTTTCTTTGATCGTAAATAATAATTTTCTTATCCTGGCAGGTACCCTATTAATAATTTTTATTTACCCACTGCCAGCCTTATAAAATTTTTGTAACTTTAAAAATTTCCCCTCTACTTTTTATTTTATTGAAAAGTCAGCAGTTCAAAGAACTAAATAAATACTTTTAAACTCAAACTACTGTGTGTGGGGCAAGTCACTATATTTCCCAGAGCATATAGAGTTAATGTGGATTAAGGCACAGAATGACATGCTGCATTTTTAACATTGGGCATACATGGACCAGTTGTCAAACTGATAGAAAATACATAATGCCACAGCTGCACTGTGTGGTTTGCCAAAATCTCATCCCAAATAAATGTTCATTCTCCCTAGTGCAATTAACTCTCCTATACTGGCAGGTTTTGCTAGAAGATCATCAAGGTAGATTACCTTCCAGCATTATGAACTAAATACTTACAGGTGTTATATCATCAGTTATAACTTACAAACTTTTGCATTTAGTAAGACATCCAGGCAAATGAATCATCTAATTGATGAATTATTTATAAGAAATTCACAGCATGCTCCTGGCGTCATCCATGGCCTTTTCCAGGTCATATGACACCAATTAGAGCTAAATTTTAAATTATTCAATAACCTGAACTCTCTTGTCATTTAACATATAGATATCAATGCAGTAAACAAGTTAAATCTAATGGGCCCTAGAGGTTTAAGCTCCTCCACAGCACAGCAGCTAAAGCAGTAGACCATCAGTGGAAGAGAAAATAACAGAATGCAACAGTTGAACAGATTTGCAAAGCTCTAATAACTTATTCTAGTTCCCATAGGGATTGTGGCACAACTTAGGAATACTGAATCTAAAAGACATTAAAGTCAATAATTATGAGATTTAAAACAATATAGACACATAGAAAGCACATGATAACACATAAATGACAGAACACTAGCAACAAATATCAAATGCCATACTAAGTCCTATCTTTTTAACAGTAATTACCAGACTCAGGAAAGGTTAAACTTCATAATCTTTAGTCATTACTACATTTCCCAAAACTTGGAATTTGTTGAGTTGCTATACAAACAGACAACATGGAATAATTGACAGTATAATCCAGTTGTGGTCAAGACTGTGATTGGAATTTTAGTACTGTTACTTAGAAGTTGTTATTTTAGGCAAGTTACCTCTCATAAGCATTTTAGTCATCTATAAATAAGGAGTTGGGTTTGATGATTTCTATGGTTTATGCTATTTTTAAGAGCTGAAAAAACAGGGATTAGGTTGTTATACCGCAAGGAAATCAGAGAAATTAAAAAGGACTGAATGAGAAATCGTACCTATCAGTAAATACTCAGCTATTAACTGACAGACTTCTAGCAAAATTACTGAATGTTCCTTAGTTCTATTTCCTTTAGCAAATTCTGGATTTAACTGCTACTGCCTTATGACTCATACACTAAAGAATTAAATCATCACCTTAACATATATTTGGCTCCTAGATTTGAAACACACACAACTGAAGAATGAATAAGACAGATGGATAGTTGTGGTGATGGTCCTAAATATTTTGACTGGACTAAAATGGGGTGGCCATTCACCATAGCAATGGTACTGACTCAAAATGCACACACATATGATTGTAATCACAAAAAAGGAGGTTTAAACATGATTTTCTAAATCTACATGAGGAAACAAAAGCATAAAGCTAGTTTTAGTTATTTAATGAAGGTCATGAAAATGGTAAAATAATTTTACATAGAAAATCAGATAAAGGCAAAGACAAAGTAACATCCTAGTAGAAGTGGTAAGAACAACCTTCAGAGGTACAAAATGAAAACAAAATGTATTTCAAGGATAAATCCAACTGGTACTTATTTCAGTTAAAAATGCAGTACGACAATAATCCATAAGAGGTCATACATCAATTTTCTTTTGCCATCCTCTTGGTGTTCATGGAGTGTATCCTTGAACTTGCAAAGGGCACTCTGGTGGCTGTTCAATGAGTTCTCTCACATCCCTCCAATAACAATCAGGCTTCAGAAAGGAAACAAGAATTGTATGTACACAGATGTTTCAATGCAGTTTTACTTTTAAGAAGGAGAAAACCAGATGAGTTCATATCAAAAGAAGGAAAGTTTTAAGACACAATTCTTAAGACATTTTCTAGAGAATATAAAGTTAACACTATGAGTGTGACCAACTGTCCCTGAAATGAAAATCAGAGTTTACATTGCATTTATGCTACTGGCTAAGAGGGAAAAGTATTTGCACTGTATTTCTGAGGCAAGATGTGAAAAGGAACTCTGCTGGAAAAGCAGTACTTAAGAAATACCAAAAAGTATAACCAAACAAGAGGGATGGAAAACCAGATTGCTGTTTATTAACTAGATTTCTCAAAGTGAATCACTGTTCTGTTGTTAAAGACCAGAATCTTTCTAAAGCTTTTCTAAAGCTTCTTACTCATTTTTCCCCTATAGAAGAAGCTGTAGACCAGGGATGCTGAAGAGAGCTAGTGAGAAGCATCTGTGAAAGCACAGGGAACCACCAAATTAAAGAGAATAAAGGTGACTGTCTTTACAGGGTCACCCCGTCCTTGGAGACTCAACTGTTTAGAACTTAGTTACACAGTACTGAATCTTGTTTTTTAAAAATTAGGACATTGTTTATTAGCTGGTTTAATTTATTGTTAAAAAAAACTCAAGATATTTCATTTAGAGTTTAATTTTAAAAAAACAATGATTTAATTTCCTACTGTTCAAATGTCCTGATTACTTTTTCTTTTTTTTAAATTTATTTATTCTACTTAGGTATTCATGATAGCAGAATGCATTTTGATTCATTGTACATAGATGGAACACAACTTTTTATTTCCCTGGTTGTATGTAATGTAGAATCACATCATGTATGTAGTCATATATGAAGGTAGGGCTATGATGTCCATCTCATTCCAACATCTTTACTGCCCTCATGTCCCTTTTTCTTCCCTCCCCTTTGACCAAAGTTCCTCCATTCTTCCATTGTCCCTTCCCTCATCCACAGATCAGCATCCACTTATCAGAGAGAACATCTGGCCTTTGGTTTTTAGAGATTGGCTTACTTTGCTTAGCATGATATTTTCCAACTCCATCCATTTACCTGCAAATGCCATATTTTTATTCTCTTTTATTGCTGAGTAATATTCCATTGTGTATATATACCACAGTTTATCCATTCATCTACTGAAGGGCATCTAGGTTGTTTCCACAGTTGAGCTATTGTGAATTGAACTGCTATAAACATTGAAGTGGCTGTGTCACTGTAGCATGCTGTTTTTAAGTCCTTTGGGTATAGACTAAGGAGTGGGATAGCTGGGTCAAATGGTGGTTCCAATCCAGTTTTTTTGAGGAATCTCCATACTGCTTTCCAGATCGGTTGTACCAATTTGTAGTCCCACCAGCAACTGATTCCTTTTCCTATTCCTCAAAATTGTATTATCATCACTTCCTTCTTTGTGGTTTCCCTATCCTCCCAGCTCAAATTATTTATGCCTTCCCACATATCCAAAGAGCACTTTATTCATTCCTTTACTGTTCAACTTATTTCATTCTGCTCCACTGTAGTTAAATGTTAGCAGTTTTCACATATCTAAGTTTCCTTGTGATGTTTAGTATTTATAGACTTTTCTTTAAATGGGAACTGTGAACTCTTTGAGTGCAGACACCATGTATGCTGTTTACTGCTATCTCCTCAACAAGACACAATAGGTGCTCAATAAATAATAGTTTTTATTTTAAATTTTATTTATTTAGTTTTTTGCATAGAGTCTGGTTCCTTTCCAATAGAGTATATGGAACTTGAAGACTGAGACAATTTTCCTTTTAATCTATTTCAATGATACCTTCCTTCACAAATAACACACTTAAATTAATGAATATTTGTTGGAGAACTATAAGGCAGGATAAGGAGCAACAGCAGCTAAATGGCCCAACTTACACTCTAAGAAACTTGATGGTAACTGATCTTAAAATTTAATGTACTACAAGACTCATTTACCCTGTATATTTTCTTAGAATATTTAAAAGTGGATAAAAAGGGGCTGGAGTTGTGGTTCAGTGGTAGAGCACTTGCCTAGCATGTGTGAGGCACTGGGTTCGATTCTCAGCACCACATATAAATAAATGAATAAAATAAAGGTCCATCAACATCTTAAAAAATTTTTTTTTAAAAAGTGGATAAAAAGTTCTATAAACATAATAAAAATTCTAACTATGTTTTGCACTACTCAGAGGAAATTTAAAAAAGGAATCTAGATGCCTATTTAGTTTAAATCTGTGAAACAATAAATCAAAGGGATTTGGGGGATATGAATTTCAACTTAAGCACAGATTTTATTTTCTAAAATATTCCTTTAAGTGTTTAAAACCAGAACTGCATTTAAAGACTATAAAATGTGTGCTAAATCAACCTAAAGTTAGGATCATTAAATAGGTTGTAAGATATAAGACCTTAACAAAAGGCAACTGCCTCAGGATTTCTACTTTTGAGTTATGTTAAAAAAAATCAGACTTAATACAGGTGATTCTTGTAGCATAAACAAGGAGGGTACATCTTGAGACATATAGTATTATGTTCAAAGAAAGATTCATGGCACTTTGGAACAAGCAGGACTTTAAAAACATAAGTTAATTGCATTTTGCCCCCAAACCCTTTTTCAGTTAATGGTGTCCTCTGAAGTGTAAAAAGATAATACCAAATACTGTCCTATAACTATGTTTTAAAATCTCAAATATTTCCCTTTTGTTCCTTGCTTTGAGTGCTACTGTGGTACTAAATGTGGGAGTTAGGAATGTGGACATTTTGGGGAGAATAATTTTTACAATGATTAAATGAGAGATACATAGAAAAGGACAAAAGTTCTAGAGCCAAAAGCCAAATATTTTGCACATTTGTCTAACAACAGAAAGGAATCATCAATATAAACAATATTATGGATAAACACTTTCAGAATTCTTATCCTCCCTCTCTATAAAATCTTATACATTGGGCAGACAGGACTGAGATCTGGAAATATCTGCCAGATACTATGCTAGGTGTCAGGAATACAAGGCTTGATAAGACAGAGCCCCAACCTTCAAGACCCTGAAAATTTGGCTAAGGAGGGAAAATGTTTTATGAGATAAGGTTATCAAGAGTGTTATATGCAAAAAGCAGTAGAAAGGAGATTAGTCTTCATTTGAGGCAGGAGAAGTCAGGAAGGTTTTGTAAGACAGTTGACATTTAAACTAAATTTTGGAAGAAAGACTGGAGTTGATTAATGTTAAAGGTATGTGAAAGAGTATACAGAATAGGGCATTTGAGACAGTGGAAAATATAAATAGAAGAACAGAGATTATAAAAATAAGTATGAATTCCAAAGAGTCCAGAATATGTATAAAACTGCGACAGCTTACACAGTCCATAAATGTGGTCTCGGATTTTTGTGTGTTTTGACAGCACAGCAGCAATAGGAAACATTTTACAGCATACATCAGAATATAAACAAACACACTGATTCCTTCATTTACAAAGTTTTATTATTAAAAAAAATCCATAAATTAAATAGCATGCTTGGTAATCTGATAAAAAAGAAAATTTCATAAAGGTAAATGTATAAAATTTGAGATTATTTTATTTATCTTTGGTAATGTATTAGCCAACAACAGACACTAACAACTTTTACTATATGCTAAGGTATGAAGTTTACATTGAATGGGAAAGTTCTGTTGAGAATTTGGAACAGATCTTAAGTGTTTTTGCAACGTAAGGAACTAGTTTGGTGTCAATTTTAAGACACCAAATTAGCTAATCTAATTTATTTATCTGATATCTTTGGTATGTTTTTACTGATTTTTAATTATTCCATGCATAGTGAAGATTCAACATGATTTTCAATGGCAGATAAGATTGAAGAGCAAAAATGAATGGTAGTACTGTGGAAAAGTCACTAGAGATCGTTATGTCCTATTCCATCATTTCAATGAAGTATATGATGATACTGATATTGTGCATCTGTGAAAAATTATCACTGAACTCCTTTCAAATTTGATGTCTTGAATTTTATTTTCCATCAAACAAAGATTCATACACAGAAAATCCATTTCCTTCACTGATAGAATTTAAATTTAACCACAGTTTATAAGATGAATTGTTGAAACTGGTTAATGATAAAGGACTGGAGATAAATTTTGAAAAGACATCAACGTTTCCTTCACTTTGAACAAAACTTAAAAGCTATGAGTGAATATTCTGAGCCTACTGAAATTGCTTTAAAGTCTCTTCTTTCATTCCTACAAATATACCACTATGAGTTTTATCTAACATAAGTATAACAAAACAGAAAGAGTTTAAATATATGCTATCAAATTCTCTATTGTTATGATCACTTCAAACATGACTGAATAGAATACCAATCTAGGAGTAAGTTTGTTTATCATATTTAAAACTCTAAATATGAGCATAAGTAATATAATTAATATATATGGTGCTCATTCAAAGTCTGTACAGACATTTGTTATGGAGTAATTATGACTTCATAGATATATTTTCTTTTAATTATAATTGCAAATAAAAAGTGATGAGTAAGTCATTCTCCATGTTAATCAACTGTATATTCAGAGTTTTATAATTCTTTTAGTACTGTTGCATTTGTTCAGACTGTTTACTGAAATAAAACTTATGATTATTAAAACTATTAATAAGAATTTGTCATTTATTTCATTTTTCTAATAGTTCATTTGTAAAACTTTTACAAAAATTTTATTAGTCCATGAAGGTTAAAAACAAACAAACAAAAAAGTCAAGCCATTTCCTTCACCACAGACAGTTTAGTTTGAGGAACACTGACCTAAATCATTTAGAATCCAGTCAGTTTTGTGTAACATTGCTCTGAAAAAGTGGATTCGTTCCAACATGATTTATATATTAGGGAACAATCTGAACATAATGAAATTTCACGTCTGCTTATGCACAATTCTTTTTGTGGAAAATACTAGGTGAACACTGAAAATGGAACCATGTAGGCATTTATAAAATGCACAAAACTGAAACTACTCAGTTATACTTAAGCTTATACTTACTGAAGCTTTGTGTTTTGCTATTTTTCCCATTTGTGAACTTTTCAATATAAGAAAAGTCAATCAACATCTCCCAAATGTCTGAACATCTTGGTTATAAAACATCAAGCAGTATGTGTAAAAGAGAAGCTTCAAGCATTGAGGAGAAGGGTGAGCAACAAGCACAAATGAATCCCCTTGATTCTATAAGAATCAAGAGACAACTCTGTAAAAAACAAAAAACCCCACAAACTGCCTCTGGCTGATACACTTTCAAAGACAGAAGTCAATAAGAACAAGTCCTAAGGAAATAAAAGAAATGGAGAGTGGTGAGCCTTTGGAATGAAGACCAAAGAGTGAAATAATTGATTTCATAAGGAGGAAGTGCTCTATTTACAAAGACCTTAAATGTAAATCACCACATCCTGTAAAAGTGGCTCCTTTTCACGCCAGTAATGGCTGGATTAGTGGTTTCTAGCAAAGCTAAGAGTGTAGATATAAAGTGGCAAAAGAATTTCTAGCAGCCAATTGGAGGTTACACATTGAATTAAATTTTCAGTTTTCATGAAACAGGTAGATATTATAAAGGCAAACCTCAAAAGACACATATCCGGGGCTAGGATTGTGGCTCAGTGGTAGAGTGCATATCTCACATGCGTGAGGCACTGTGTTTGATCCTCAGCACCATATAAAAATAAATAAAGACCTATATCCCAAATCCAGAAAAACATGCCTCAGGATTAAAGGCCAAAATATTACTTAGAGAGAATTTTAGTGCCCACTCCTATTCCAGAGTGCCAACCTTCTACAGCTGCTATTAACGAATTTTCTTCTTGTTTCTGATAACCCTGCTTTTAACCACTTCATAGTAAGTCACAAGCTGCAACTCTTAAAGCATCCACTTCAACAAACCAACATCACGTCTATTTCAAGGCAAGCTGCAAAGTTTATTGTATATCTACATATTTATTTTTAATATGTAACATGCATGGAACTTTGTTACTATTTTTATTAGATTCTTATTTTTTTAAGGTATGGGTTTAAGTTTTTAAATGTTGTGCCCCTAATCCATTTTCCTCACAATCTGTTTTTTATTGTGTCATTTTGCATAGCATGTTTATATTGAGAAACATACATCACTTTATAGAACTGAATGTATTACTTCTCCTTCCCTACCACCTCCAAGTCCTAGCAAAGGAACAGAGACAATGGATAACCTCAGCAGTGTACTTGAAAAAGTATGTATATACTCTGTAATTCCAGAATCTATTGCTATACATTTTTAAAGTAAAAAGGGATACTTTGTAACAATATGTCTAGGAACTCCTCCTACTCAGTCCTCAAAAAAGTGAATGTTAAACAGAGCTTTAAAGTTAGAAAGTGAAATTCTTGCAGTGTTAGTCCATGATTTATGATATTATATATCAACACTACTGCCTTTGGTGTCGGAAATCTGAAATGTCTTGAAATATGTACCCTTCCCATAAGCCATAAGGCTTTACTGTGTGATTTTTGCATAGCATGGTTACTTTTAGAAACATGTGTCACCTTATAGCAGAACTGACTAGAGGAAGCAACTAACTGATAATCAGAAGGAGAAGTTAACTGGGAGTTTTGGAGAAACTGGGGAAGGAGATAGTTAACTGGGAGTTTTGGTACATACCCAAGGATCCAGAAGGAAATATTCATGCTCAAGTTTGTATGTACATTCAATAGAGACTAGAGAGGATCCTTAACTATCTACATAATGGAATGTGATATCTCACTTGCAAACAGAGCAGACATGAGAAGGCATGGCAGAAAGTAAAGCCATTCCCCAACTTAGTCACTGGCACAGGGTAGAAGCCAGTGTATGAGCATAACCTATGGCCAATAATTGGCTTTTTGCTAGTTAAACTGCAGTATTCTGGGTGGTCCTTTAGGAAGCTGAACTTTAAAAAAAAAAGGCTGAGATACCAGTGGACAGACTATAGGGGAGAAAAACCCTACAGAATGAATCCAGGCAAGCTACCAAACAAACAAAAAGGCAGCGTCAACAACTTTCAAAAGAAGGGATTGGAAGCCTGAGAATGTCCAGTTTCAATGAAAAATTGTAAGAACTACAAAAATAGGAAAGAGAGATCCATATTAAGAAAAAAAAATGAGAAACTAAGGGGAGGGGTTCAAATATTAGATTTACAAAGACTTCAAAGCAGTTACTATAAATGTGTTGAAAGACCTAACAACAAAAGAGCACCTGACATGTTTAAGAATTAAAGGAAAGTATGATAATGGCAATGATAACAAATAGAGACTTTCAATAAAGAGATAAAACTGAAAAAACAAAAACATATGGAAATAATGAAGTTGAAAAGTACAATAGATGAAATGAAAAATTAGTAGATGGTCTCAACAGCAGATGTGAAACAAAATTCAAAATCAGTTAATTTAAAAACAAAGTTCAATACATATTATTTTACAATGTAAAGGGCATAAAGATAAAAGAATGATGAAAAATTAAGAGTCTCAGAGACCTGTGGGACACCAAACATACCCATAAACAGACATATGCCACATAATGATTGCTATGGTTTAGATATGTGGTGTCCCCTAAAACCTCACACATGAGACAGTGCAAGAAGGCTTAGAGGTGAAATGATTTGGTTATTAGAGCCTTAGCCCATCAGTGAATTAATTCCCTGATAAGGATTAACTGGTAACTGAAGGTAGGTAGGGTGTGGCAGGATGAGATAGATCATTGGGGGGCTTGACTTTGAGTTATATATATTTTGCATCTAGTGAGTGGAGTCTGTCTGCTTCCTGGCGTGATGTCTTGAGCCACTTGCCTCCACCATACTCTTCTGCCATGATGTTTAGCCACACCTCAAGCCCTGAGGAATGGAGCTGGCTGTCTATGGACTAAAACCTCTAAAATCATGAGCCTCAAATAAACTTCTCCTCTAATAGTTCTTGTCAGGTCTATTAGTCACAGTAGTGAAAAAGCTGACTAAACAATTATGTTTCACTCAATGACAGAAATATATATATGACATTGGTCCCATAAGATCATAACAAAGTTGAAAAATACCTACAACCTACTGGTGTTGTAGTCATTGTAGTATCACAGTACAATGCAATATTCATGTGTTTGCGGTAGAGCTGGTGTAAACATACTATACTGCCAGTCATAAAAGCATAGTAGATAAAATTATGTACTGTATATAATGCTTGATAACAAATGACTTGGTTTATGTTATTTCCTATACTATACTCTTTACCATCATTTTTTAATGTAATCCTGTATACAAAAAATGTTTACCATAAAACACTATATCAATTATACAGTATAATTGCTTATATCAGTGTTTACAATATGTCCTGAATGCATAAATAGGCCACATTGAGTGACTGACCTACATACTATTTAGGTTTATGTACATGCATTCTGCCATGTTCATGCAACAACAAAATCACCTAATGATGCATTTCCCAGAACATATTTCCATCATTAAGTGATGCATGGCTATAGAAATGGGAGCCACAGAGAAGAAGAAAGAGATGAAAAGCCAGAAAAATATTTTAAAAATAAGCCAAAACATCACAATTTCATGGATAGCAAATTCATTCCTATCATAGATCTTAGCAACCTCAATACCAGATTTTTTCCCTTATTAAGTAAAAAATTTTCACCTTATTTGAAGGATGCACCTTCAGCTTCTCCTTGGCATATATGAATGACCAGTATGAGTAGTATTGTGCTTCAGGGCCCTTATCTAGTTAAAATAAGAGTTACTTGAACACTATGATACCACAACAGTTGATCTGATAACCTAGATAGCTACTAAATGACTAACTGATGGGTAAGCTGGCAAAGGGATGATTCATGACTCAGGCAGGACAGAGGAGACAGTGTAAGATTTCATCGTGATACTCAGACGACAAGCAATTTAAAATTTATGAACTGCTTCCTTCTAGAATTTTTCATTAAATATTTTCAGACTACAGTTGATTGTGGGCAACAGAAACCTTAGGAAGTGAAGCCACAAGAAACTACTGCATGGCATGTTAGTAGAAAGAAGAACAAAACGCAAAAACACATGATCATCTTAATAGGATGAGAAGAAGCATTTGACAAATTTCAGACCCTATTCACAATAAAGACTCAACAAACAAGGAAGAAAGAGTACTTTTTCAACTCAATAGTATCTACAATTTAGGTTTGACTTAATGTTCTTAATGATGAAAGACTAATATCAGAAGATAAGCAAGCTTACTCTTATCTATTATTAACACTACCTTAAAAGTTCTATTCAGTGCAATGAAGCAAAAAGAAAAAAGACATACATCATAAAAGAAAGTAAATCTGTTTTTTATTCACAGATGCCATGATTCTTTATATAGAAAATCCTAAGGAATCTACAAACAAAACAAAACCTCTACATCTTTAAGTTCATCAAGTGTACATGGTATAATATCAATATATAAACATCAACTGTATTTCTATGCACTAACAATTGTATTTCTATATACTTTGCTTCTAGTTCTCTATGCAAGAGAAATGAAAACATCTATAAACACATATTTGCAAATGGTCACTGCATCATTACAGAAGTTAAAAGACTGGAAACAACATAAATGTCTATTAACTGGTGAATGGACATACAAAATGTGGTATATCTAGAAAATTGAATACCATGTACAAATAAAAAGGCACAGACCATTGATAAATGCTATGATGAGAATAAATCTAAAAAAGGTGATGATGGCAGAAATAAACCAAATGCAAACAGTTACTATGATATTATTCCATCACTATGAAACATCCAGAAAAGGTAAATTCATAGATATAAAAAGCACATTAGTGGTTGCCTGGGCCCAATGGTGAAACTAGGAAGATTGCAAATGGGCACAAGAAATCCTTCTGGGGTGATCAAATATTAGGAAACTGAATTGTGGTGATGGTTATACAACTGTATAAATTTACCCAAATCACTGAATTATATACTTAACATGGTAAATTTTATAATAAATCTGTTTTAAAAGATAACATTCACTCATTTACTTACTAATATTTATTGACTGCATAAATCCACATAAAAATACCATTCCGAGTGATGTGGAACCATCAGTGAATGCAAAGCACCTGCTCTAACGAAATATTCTAATGGAAAGACACAAACAACAAAATTAAGAGGTCACTGTTAAGTGGCATAAAGATAATAAAAACAGGGCTATTTGACTGAGAGTGAAGTGAATGACAGAGTCTAATAAAACCTTACATCGTCTGCTACTTGCCTTAGGATTTCTGCCATCTTTGCAAGATCTCATCTACTATGATAGGCAACCTGTGTCGTTAATGTGGAAGAGCCATACTTCAATTTTATCTCATTTCAGATGGGCCTTTAAAGTCTGGTAGCTGAAAAGTCATTTGATTCTGGGAGAGATTTATTACATAAAGCCTTATAAGCTCTTGGCTATATATAAATAGTGAACAATACAGTTTGTAGAAAACAGGTTGGAAAGAAGTTAACTGTAAGGACAATAGAAAATATAAGCACTCTAAATAGTGGGCCAGATGTTGTTTTCTTTATAGCTAAGAGTGAGTGATTATGAAAATTCAAGTGAAAAGTTACTACAAGAATATAATACATATATTTTTAGGGTCTAAAATCATTGTGACTTACATATACTATGTAAATTTTGGACACATTTTGGCTGAGGTCATATTGGGGTGATTATTTAAGCTGTTTTATTATTTGCAATAGCTTAAAAAGCACAAACAATAAATTAGTTCCTTAATCTAGACTAAATGTAAACTAAAATAAGTAGAAACCCTGGTGACAGAGCACTGTCCTGAAACACTTACTGCAGGAGTGTGTGTGTACTCTAAAACATCTTTGCAAGGGTGTGTGTATGTGTACATGTATGTGTAAATAACAACATAAACCTGGACTCTTATAGCATTTTTCATGTGCAAAGGGAAAGCAAACATGGACATTCAAACTAGGAAGGTAGCCCAGGCAATGACTTTAAATAAAAAGAGCAGGTGGCTGTGAACATGGACAAGGAATATTGGCAACAGTACTCATGTTTCTCCATGTGTCAATAAGAAGTAATCAATTCAAATTGTATGGAATATCTGTACATGCCAAAATGTCATCATCTGTTCAACTCAGACCATCTGTCCTAATGAGTTGTATGTAAAGGGTTTCCACTAATCAATCTCACCTAGGAAGACTGACACAACTTCAATAGGGACAGATATCCAGGGTCTATCAGATTTATTAGCTAAGTCCTAATCATCTACTGTAGTCAGCCTGCTTTTATTACTTCAATGAAAACTTTCTCTTAGAGAAATAAGGGTGGAAGAACCTGCTTTTTCTCTAGGAGTATTTAAACTTAGATGTCACAAATGTGGTATCTTTCTATGCTCTCCAGAAACCACTCAGACCAGCTGTGTCTGTTTTTACTGTGCAGCTTTCTGAACAAAGGTGCTAGGCAGCACCAAGCACATCAGTAATCAAATGCTTACATGATGGGGCGACAATTTTTTTTCTTGGCATTATTGGGAAGACAAGAAGCTCTCATTATGATAAGACATTCCTAATATCTTTAAACCTAAATCTGACATTAAACAGAATTTTTCTTCTCTGAAGGCAGGCTTTGAAGGAAAGACAGTGAGAAAACTGAGATAGCATGGAGAAATAGTAACAGAACGGAGAGGAGCAGAGGAAAAAAAAAAAAACAGAAGGAGCAAGGAAAAAAAAGAGTAGCAACTTAAACCAGGAAAAACTGCACTGAAAAAAAAAATGCATCACTTTTGTATATTTCAAACTTATTTTTTTGAAAACCATTTTAAGCTTCAATGACTAATTTGTACAGAAAACAGCATATACCATTATCTCACTGTAAACCAAAATTAGTTTAAATCCCCTTAGCAACACATATCAATCACAGAAAAAAACCACATCATATAAGAATGGATAAAAACAGGAAAGAGGAAGAGACTTGAAGACCTGAAGGTAAATTTTGCTTATTTTCTATCTTAGAGACTCTTGTTTTCTATCATTTGTGTAATTAAGTACACTGATTATTTCTTCTGATAAAAAATACTTCTATCTGTGCCAAGGAGATAATTTTGGGAAACATTCATAAAACTGCATGTGAAAGGACTCACTAGCAATTTAGTAGATGACATTTCCATTACACTGGCACAGAGGTTCTCAAATGTTAGCTTTCATGAGATTCATCTAGTGGACTTGCTAAAGCAAAGGTATCTGGGCCCCAACTCCAGAGTTTCTATTTCAGTAAGGGTGGGGTAGGGGCTGAGAATTTGCATTTTTCAAAAGCTGCCTAGGTGATGTTCATGCTGCTGGGAACCATTATACTGAAAATCGCATATTAGTAAATGACTTCTGACATCACAAATGAATTCTCACTCTAGAAGTATCAATTCAGATGTTTTTGTTTCCTCACTTCATACAACAGGGTGCACACAATTTCTTTCCCATCTCTGGCCTCGGTTATGATTGGCAGACACTTAACCATCAATCATTCATCCTTCTTTTGTGAATACTAGAACTAATTCTTCCCCATTAAATATCTTCCATCTATTAATTATTTTTTCATTAAAGGTCTTCACTTGGTGGCTTATATGTAACTAGGGAAAGAAGACACATGAGGTCCTTACATGTCTTTTCCATTTCTACTTTTTTCACATTTTACATTCATTACTTGGTTGTTTGTTTTTTTTTAGTACTGGGGATTAAACCCAAAGGCACTTAACCACAGAGCCACATCCTCAGCTCTTTTTTATATTTTATTTAGAGACAGGGTGTTGCTGAGTTTCTTAGGGCCTCACTAACTTGCTGAGGCTGGCTTTGAACTCATGATTCTGCTGCCTCAGCCTCACAAGCCACTGGGATTATATGTGTGTGCCACTGCATCTGTTCCCAGCCCTTTTATGTATTTTAGTTTGAGACATATCTTGCTAAGTTTTTGAGAGCTCCGCTAAGTTGTTGAGACTGGCCTCAAACTTGAGATCATCCTGCCTCAGCCTCCCAAGCTGCTGGGATTATAGATATGAGCTACCACACCCATCTTAAGAGTACTTCTAAGAGTCTTATACAAATGTTCAACATCTCTAGTGATTAGAGGAATGCAAATTAAAACTACACTGAGATCTCATCTCACTCCAGTCAGAATGGCAATTATCGAGAATAAAAGTAACAATAAATGTTGGTGAGGATGTGGGGGAAAAGGTATACTCATACATTGCTGGTGGGACTGCAAATTGGTGCAACCACTATGGAAAGCAATGGAGATTCCTCAGAAAACCTGGAATGGACCACCATTTGACCCAGTTATCCCACTCCTTGGTTTATACACAAAGGACTTAAAATCAGCATATTACAGTGATGCAGCCACATCAATGTTTGTAGCAACCCAACTCACAATAGCTAAGCTATGGAACCAACATAGGTGCCCTTTAACTGATCAATGGATAAAGAAAATAAGGTATACATCCATAATGGAATATTACTCAGCTATAAAGAAGAATGAAATTATGGCATTTGCAAGTAATATAAAGCTAAGTGAAATAAGCCAATCCCAAATAACCAAAGGCTGAATGTTTCCTCTGATATGTCTATGCTAACACACAATAAGGTGGAGAGAGGAAAGAATCAAAGTTCACTGGATTAGACAAAGGGGAATGAAGGGAAGGGAGCAAAGATGGGAATACAAAAGACAGTAAAATACACTGGACATAACTTTCTGACATTCATATATGAACAAATGATCAGTGTAACTCCATATCATGTACAGCCACAAGAATGAGAAGTTATATTCCATGTGTGTATGTCAGAATACACTTTACTGTCATGTATTTCTAAAAATAACACCAACAAAAAAAGAGTCCTATACTTTGTATCCTGATCTTGCTAAAGTTATGGTTATGCTGTTTGTAGTCCTTAGGATTTTCTGTGCAGATTACCCAATTGTTTTTTCTGCATAGCTCTCTTCTTTGGGACTCTATCCTATAACTTCTGGCCACATCAACCTTTCTGAACTCTGGTCTCTATCTATATAACTCCGTGAGACTCATGTTCTTCTAGGATTTCCCTCTTTGAACCACACCTGGGAAGTTTATTTAAACAGAAATCAGGATCCTTGTATTTGTTTGCCTTCTTCCAAGGACCATAGACTTGCACTGCCTGTTGTTCATTGTTTGAAACCAATTGTCTTAATATATTGTCCAATATTCTAGTTGTGAAAATTGGTGAATAAACATGTCCCCTGTTACTATAAAATGGGATTTCTCACTACCAACTATCATTTAAATGCAATGGTTAAATTTACAATACAAATTTAGTGGTATACTTAGGAAAACAAAGAAGTTAGGTGTCATATGGAAAATAAGAGTACCTGATCTCATTGGACAAAAAATAAATAAAAATTGAACGAAAGAGAAGTTACATTTTTTCAGGGTTATTGTAAGATTGTAATTAAAGAAACCCCAAATTATTGTATAACAGGAATTTTATAAGGAGTACTTATTTTGAGGGGCCAAAGTGATAAAAGTGAAGTAAATATTTAAACAAGAACTATAGACATAAAGGTATTTCCTGAAGTCTTGGCTCTGGGGGCTGGGAACCAAAGTTCATTATGATTCTAGGTTCAGTTATTCTAGGCATATCTGTTAGCTTCATTAGCATTTCCTTATAAGAATTAAATTTAACCCTTAATAAAAATAACCTTGAGTTCATCCGATGAAAGATATGTTTATCAAATATTTCCTGGGCCTTCTTTATGATACGGTTCTTTGTAAAAATCTACTAATCTGCTTAAAGGATGAAAAATGAAACCTAGTTACTAATGGGTCAATAGTTCTCTGCACCCTAATGGTGTATTCTTGCCATAAATACATTTGGTCTGGAAATAAAAGCTAGAGGGGAATGCTAAAGTTTGAGTACCTATGAACCACAATAATAGAAATGTCAAAATGTTCAGATGAACTATAAAGTAGATAATTTAATTAACATTGTAGAACAAAAGAGCTATGAACGCATAAACTTAAGAAGTTCAGTGAAACCCAAGCAGAAAAACTACAAAAAAACCCAAACCAAACAAAAACCCCAAAATATACCAAGGAACATGATAGTCACGTTTTTAAGAACTAGTTATAGAAAGATCTTAAGAGACAGATTAAGAAAGACATTGCCTACAGAGGAACAAAAAAATTAAATGGAAGCAGAATCTCATTAAAAAAATAAGTAAAAATAAAAGAAATAATACAATATTTAAAAAGTGGTGAAGGAAGGGAAAAAAGCACCTGATAAGCCAGAACTCTACAATACAATAAGAAATTGAGGAGTTTGTAACACATAGAAGTAAATATATGACAATAATAGAAAGAATGGATGGGGGAAGGAAAACTATTCTGTTATAGGATTATACTTTGTACATTTAAATTGTAGTAAAATGTTATTTAAAAATAAACTTTCAAAAGTGTATGTTGTATACCCTAGGGAAACTACCAAAAATAAAACAAAAATAACAATCTTTAGTTATTGAACACTAAAACTGTAAGCAAAAGGAATGTGGGAAGACCTAAAGAAAATGATTTAAAAAATTAATGAAAGCTAAAAAAATAAATTATAAGATGCTAGATTTAAACCCCATCAAGTTGATATGTACATCAAATATAAAGGATTTAAATACTACAGTAAGAAGCCAAAGATTGTCTGACTGGATTGTAAACAATACTTGATTATGTACTATATGAACCATTCATAAAGACAAAGATGGGGCAAGAGAAGGATTAAAAAAAGTATTTTGCAAATATTAATAAGAAATCTGGAGTGCCATATTCATGTCATATAAAGTATTCTTCTGAAGAATTAATATCAGAAATAAAGAGGAAGTATTTAAATGTGATAAAAAATTAATGCATCAAAAGTCTCAACAATCCTAAATGTAAATCCATCTAACAACAGAATCTCAAAATGTATGGTGAAAAGATAAACAGAAATAAAAGGAAAAATAACTCCCTAATCATATTTGAAAAATTTAAGTTCTCTTTTATTTACTTATGGAAAAAGCAGACCAAAATATCAATAGTTATATGAAAGAACTGATAGCACTTAGAAAATAAAACATATGTATATGAATATTTTCATATATTTACATGTAATACATTACATGTAATATATCAATATATTAATACATTCCATATATCTGTATATTACATATAATATATTATATTATAAAATGTATAAAGATATAAATTATATTACATGTAATGTTACACATAATACATATTGCATGTTATATATATTACACATATTTGATATATATTTACATGTGATACATATCACACACAAATATACATATTCACATATAAACTTATAAATAATACAACTATTTGGGGCTAGGGCTGTAGCTCAGTGGTAGAGCGCTTGCATAGCATGTGTGAGTCACTGGGTTCGATCCTCAGCACCCCATATAAATAATAAATGAATAAAATAAAGATCCATGAACAACTAAAATATTTTAAAAAATAAAAAATAAATAAATAATACAAAATATTTATATATATGAAGAGAGACAAGAGAACATTGCATCCAGTAACTAAAGATTATTTTTACATACAGATGAAATATTTACCAAGTTAACCCATATTATAGGGTATAATAAGGGTATCAATAATTTCAAGAATTAGGAAGTATATTTTCTGACAAAGGAATTAACTTAAAAATAAATGACAGACTATTGATAGGGAGCTCAGCCCATGCACATGCACAAAGAAAGGTCCAGTTGCAATTATAATGGCTTTTACTGGGTGTAACCAATCACCAGTTCACACCACCAACCTGGAACTGCATTTAAACTGCTTGTCCTGCCACATTTTGGGCTTTGCTCCAAGGACATCAGTGAGACCAGTCACCTTGCTGTCTGTCCCTGGATCAGCTCCACCATTCCCTGATGTCCAACCATCAGCTGAAGAGAACCACCAGACAAGAACAACCTCTGCTCTTGGGCTAAGAGAAGTCACCTGGCATCAGAGGTATACAAGTCTTTAAAGTAGAAGGTTTAAAAGAGCATTATATCAAGCTGATGTTCTCCAAACAAGTTGTATGTCTTATAGTCTTTTAATAAAGTGATCAGCTCAGCTGCAGTTGCCCAGAAACATCTCAGAACATCCCTTCTCCCACTGCTCACTGCCTGATCTTCCAAAGGAGTTAACATCGCTGGGGATGACAACAGGACTTCCCCCCACACATCCTCTCCTGCATACCCCCCATGCCCAATTCCAGGGCTCTGAAAGGAAAGTCTTTTTCCCCACATCGCCCCCTCTCAGCCTAAAGAGGCCAGAGACTTTGTTGTCCAATCCATTTCTTCCTTTCAGAGTCTGGAATAATAGGTGTGGGAATTGAAAATAATGTAGCCTGAGGAAAAGGAAAAATAGCCATGCACTGACACCCTTCACTTCCCCTGACAAATGTTTTCTTGGGGCTAATTGCAGATAAGAAGGAATGTCTCACCATATTGGAGACACTGACTTGCAGAGCACAAGACCCCTGACCAAGGGCTCAAATTCCTGAGCACTAAAACTGACCATTTCATTGATTGATGGAACAAACCCCAATTCCTAAGTGTCCAAGAAAACTGGCATGCTCACTAGACCAGTGGCATGCTCACTATCCACCTCCCAGCATAACCTATATAAACAGAGTCCCTTTCTTTGTTCAGTGGCTCATTTTCCACTGGGAAAGTGAGTCCATCCCCGTAGATGTAGTCCTGTTCCTGAATAAAGCCTGAAATGACTTGTGAAAATAAATAAATAAATAACAAATTCATCTGAGAAACCTGCAAAGATTTGAAAACTAAGAATCTTATAAATAATTATAAACTGTTCAGAGAATAAATAATAAATATAATTAGGAAATATTTTGAAATAAACCAAAACAAAAACACAGCAAAATACGTGGGTTGAAGCTAAAGAATCCTCAGAGGGAAATTTGTAGCTTTAAATGCTAATAATCATCCATTGCTTAATGATAGAAATGTATTGCTAGGCAATTTCCTTGTGTGAACATCTGAATGTATTTATACTAAGTTGGCCATGACATACCTAGGTAATATAATCTTATGTGACTAGTGTTGTTGTATTATGTGGTCTGTCATTTTGTAACATCATTATGTGGCACATGACTTATTAGAAAATAAGTTGCAAACTAATGTTCTAAATGTCCATTTTAGCAAGTTAGAAAAACAAATTCAAATTAAAAGAAAACAGGATGAAGGAATAAAAATAAACATGGGCAGAAATAAACAGAAAACAAGCAACAAAAAATATGATACAAGTTGCTTTGTTAAAAAAATCAATTAAGTTTAATCAAGAAAAATGATATAAATGATCAAAATAAAAAATGAAACTGTGCCACTCACACAGAGGCCACAGACATCAACAAAGAAATATTACAAACATTTAACACTACTATATGCAACATCTTAAATGAAATAGACAAATTTTATGAAAGGCAGAAACTATCAAACTGAATAAAGACAAAACAGAAAATCTAAATACTCCAATGTCAATAAAAGAAAGTGAAGTAGTAATTTAAAATGTTCTCACAAGAAAACTCCATTCCTGATGGCTTCAGTGATGAATTCTATCTACTATTTAAAAAAAGAAGAAAAAAATTGACTTGGAAGACAAAAACAAAATAAGAAAACAATTTCCAATTAATTTGGTGAAGCCAGTGTCACTCTGGTATCAAAACCAGACAAAATCATCCCAAGAGAACTACAGATCAATATCCTTTATAAACATAGATGATGTTAAAATGTTGGGAAAAAGTGAAAAAAAAAAAAAGACTTAGTAGATATAACCAATTAGTTGTTCCTTGCCTCTCTGCTGCCAAAGTGTCCACATATAATCATGGTTAGCTGTACAGAAAATAAAGAAAATGGTTCACAGGCTTCATACATATGAATAATATGAAAATGAATAGTTCTTCAGAAATGTAACATTTAAAACCTTTGAGGAGGAACTAAGAAAGGTAAAAGTTAGAATAAA
This sequence comes from Geosciurus inauris, assembly GCA_004024805.1. Classification (NCBI taxonomy): domain Eukaryota; kingdom Metazoa; phylum Chordata; class Mammalia; order Rodentia; family Sciuridae; genus Geosciurus; species Geosciurus inauris. Next base: position 23,851 of record PVHX01015124.1, read on the forward strand.
GTTGACTGTTTTCTGGTGCAGTAAAATAAGAGTAAAATTCCAATGCAAATTCTAAAGCAGTCTCCCTCTGGTATGAAAAAAAAATGACAATTATCAGCATTTAAAATACAGAAAGAAGAGAGTGTGTATATAAAACATCAGCAGTAGTATTCAGTAAGTGTAGAGCTCGTTTATTTGCTATTAAGAGTTATACAGCAGTATGTTTAAATTATTAGCCTGATGAGCTAAGAAACTCTATCTTAAGACAAGAGAATGTGCAATGATTGCTTGTATTTTCATAAATATTTTTCACCTTAACATAACCCTCATCTCCTCAAACAACAATTTCTTTATAACTCAATGAGAAGAAAACCACAGTAAGATATCACCTCTATTTCTTACATGCAGATTAAAAATAGAAAATAGCAGAAGGTAAGGGAATAAATTTGGAACTCTGACAAGTCTCCAGATTCCTTAAACTTCCATGTGACAATACAATGTGTCAAGTAAAAGTATCTTTAATAAACTATTTTTAGAGAGTTTTTCCCTGAAAGATATATGCAATTTAACATCTTTAACTTTCGAGTTGTACCTTTTCCACAGGTACTTTGTTTTCTTAATGGCAACAGAACCACCTGCCAAACTAGTTTTTCAAAGTGATCATGTCAGTCATATAGGATGCAATACTATCCTGATACTACAGACACGTTTCATTTTAAAGCTATAATTCTAAAATGTCAATTGGAAAACTAGAGGGTCACTGAAAATCTAAACCAGGTCTCTAATCTCAGTAAATTTTCATGGTATATGAGTTTTGAAACATTAAAACCTCTCCTCTTATCTGAAATTACTCATTTTCATTCATTAAGATTAACCAAGAAAGAATTCTATCAGATCAGAAGAGAAATTGGCAGTTATACTTCTGAGTCTTCCCAGAGGTTCTGCCTTTCTTAAAATATTCTCTAACAATTTCAATGAGGCATACATGTGGGTTCCTGCCAGGTCAAGTGCCAACTAAATTACTCAATTAAACAAAAATCATGTAAGGAACATTCACGTTCTATCTGCTTAAGCTTTCAAGAAACTACCTTCTTAACATCAAAACAAATGCAAAGAAATCCTACCAGTGTTTTGTTTTGTTTTGTTTTAAGAAGCTATGAAAGGCATCTCTAGAGAATTTGGTAGTTGTCCTAAAGGCATTTTTCCTCCTTAAAAAGAAAAGTTTCTCATACAATAGGTTTCATTACAGGAGTGTATTGATTGAAACTAGTTTCATTGCCACTAACGTTCTGCTTAATTTTAAAGATAACATAATATTGAACAGAATAATGTTTTCTATTAATAACATTTTATTGAAAGAGTAAGCTGATTTATTGCATTTGTTTGTCCAAATAAGCACCCAGATCATTTGCCATAAATCTTCTTGAGTCTGAACAGAAGGTTGAGATGCAACTTGATAAAAATAAAAAGTTATCATAAAACATAATGAAAAATCCAATTTGAAAATTAAACAGTGCACTGCCCAGCTCCATGCTTTGTTTAGGGTCTGAAGTTTGCAATGAAGATGAAAAAGCTGTTCTAGTTTACTTTAAATGCCTATGTTGAGTCTTAATTGGAGAAAAACTATAAAAATAATTAAAATCTGTTAGGGGAAGTCTGGTCATTTAGCTTCTGAGGCAATTCACTCCAATCTCATTGCTTACGCACTTTAAAACAAAATTGCTTATTTTTTATTTAAAAATACTTGCAAAGTTGAACTTTATTTTGTGAGGGTGAGAGTGTGAAGAACTTAATACAAGACACATGGGCTGAGAGTATAGCTCAGTGCAAATGCACTTGCTTACTATGCACAAAGCTCTGGGTTAGAGCCCAGCACCGGGGAAAAAATATTTTTGTTCATAGATGAAAATACTTCTCTCTGGGGCTTTAATTTCCAATGAGTCTACCAGAACCCAGTCCTGTAGGTGTGTGTACACACAGGAGCACAGACCATAGCATGCATACTAGTTCTAGCAGGTGAAACCAAAAGGATGCCATCAGGTCATTCCTTTGTGGAAAGTGACCCATACAACATTTGGAAAGCTATTTTTGGAATTCACAGCCAAGTGATAAGATTGTGTTGTACTACATATTTGCTACCAATTCCATATAAACTTAATCGTTTATCTGTAGCTGATTTTCTGCACATTAGAAAATGCTTAGATGTCTTTTATATTATTTATCATTTTGAAAAATTCTTGGTTTTCTAAATTTATGTATGGTGTTTTAGATATTGAGAACTATAACTTGCTATGTGATATTTCAAATTAATTTTGCAAAAGAGAAGCTATTTAACTATTTTTAAGAATAGCAATGTTTGCAGCAGAAATTTAAAAGCAGTATTACTGAAATTGCAATATAGATATTGGCTTTGGTAGGCTAGATTTAGGAGTTCAACATTTAAATAACTTGCATTTATTAACCTACATTCAAGATTGCAATTACACTCTGGCTTACAGAATACCCATTACCTGGGCAAATCCTTCACCTACTGTATAACACGCCATGATTTATTTAAACAGTCTCTTATTAATGGAAATTTTGCTTCCATGCTGACTATTGAGGTTTGGCTCACCCAAACTCATCTCATACTCCATTTAATTGTAAAACCTGAAAATCAAATATAAATCACATACTGCAGACTCCTTTGCAGGCATGGCCATTGGGTTTTGCCTATCTCACATAATTTTGGAGGTCTCTTTTTTGTGTTTCTTCTGGCAAGACAAAGGTGAAAATATGAGAACTTTCTCCTGCTCTGACATCCTAGGGAACACCTCTCAGTTTTCTGGATAAGTAGCAGTAGTTGTAGTAGATCATCAAAGATTTGAAGATCTGTCTTCTAAACCCCTACATCTCCTAGATGGGAGTCTATTTTTAGTTTCTGGGTTTTCAGAAAGTTATGGCAGCAGCAAATGTATTGTTCCTAATTCCAGCAGAGCTCCAGTGTTGTCTCTGTGTATTAGTTCTGTTATTCTGAGGTAATTAGTGGATATCTAGCCTAGAATCTGCTACTTCTGCCTTTTCAAAGCTATTTTCTTTTAATTTTTAAATTTGTTCTAATTAATTATACATGACAGTAGAATGCCCTTTGACACATCATACATAAATGAGTATAACTTCTCATTCTTCTGGTTGTACATGATGTAGAATCACACCGGTCATGTAATCATACATGCAAATAGGGTAATAATGTCTGATTCATTCTACTATCCTGTCTACCTCCATTCCCTCTCTCCTCCCTTTACTCCCTTCTGCCTAATCCAAAGTAACTCTATTCTTTCCTAGCATCCCCCGCCCACCTTTATTGTGAATTAGCATCCGCCTAACAGAGGAAACATTCAGCCTTTGGTATTTTGGGATTGGTTTATTTCACTTAGCATGATATTCTCCAGCTCCATCCATTTACCTGCAAATGCCATCATTTCATTCTTCTTCAAGTAATGAGTAATATTACTCATGAGTAATATTCCATTGTGCATACATACCACATTCTTTATCCATTCATCTGTTGAAGGGCACTTAGGTTGGCTATTGTGAGTTAAGCTGATACAAACATTGATGTGGCTGTATCACTGTTAGTATGCTGTTGTTAAGTCCTTTGGTATTAACCAAGGAGTGTGATAGCTGGGTCAAATTCAATTTTCTGGTTCCATTCCAAATTTTCTGAGGAATCTCTTTATTCCTCTTTATTCCTTTCCAGAGTGGTTGCTCCAATTTGCAGTCCCGCCAGCAATGAATAAGTGTACATTTTCCCCCACATCCTCACCAACATTTATTGTTATGTGTGATCGTGGTAATTGCCATTCTGAATGAAATATGATGAAATCTTAGTTTTGATTTGCATTTCTCTAATGGCTAGAGATGTTGAACATTTTTTCATATATTTGTTGATGGATTGTATTTCTTCTTCTGTGAAGTGTCTGTTCAATTCCTTAGTCCATTTATTGACTGGGTTATTTGTTTTTTTTTTTTTTTTTTTTTAATTTCTTTTATATCCTGGAGATTAATGCTTTATCAGAGGTGCAGGTGGTAAAGATTTTCTCCCATTCTGTAGGCTCTCTGTTCATGTTACTGTTTCCTTTGCTGAAAAGCAGCTTTTTAGTTTGATATCATCCCATTTATTGACTCTTGATTTTACTTCTTGTGCTTTAGAAGTCTTGTTAAGAAAGTCAGATCCTAAGCCAACATGGTGAATATCTGGGCCTGCAGGTTCTGTGTTCTAGTGCCTAAGTCTTTGATCTAGTTTGAATTGAGTTTCGTCTATAGTGAGATATAGGGGTTTAATTTCATTTTATTACATATGGATCTCCAATTTTCCTAGTACCATGTGTTAAATAGGCTATTGTTTCTCCAGTGAATGTTTTTGGCACCTTGTCCATTTTGAGATGACTGTATTTATGTGGGTTTGTCTCTGTGTGTTCTATTCTGTACCATTAGTCTATGTTTCTGTTTTGGTGCTTTTTTTGTTACTATAACTCTGTAGTATAGTTTAAGGTCTATCTATGCTAAATCCAAGGCCAACATCATTCCAAATGGAGAAAAATTGAAAACATTACCTCTAAAAACTAGAACAAGACAAGGATAACCTCTTTCACCACTTCTATTCAACAATGTCCTTGAAACTCTAACCAGAGCAATTTGATAGGAGAAAGAAATTAAAGGGATATGAATAGGCAAAGAAGAACTCAAACTATCACTATATGACATGATTATATATTTAGAAGATCCACAAAATTCCATAAAATCAACCCTCATAAATCAATTGCATTCCTATCAGTGATGAATCTACTCCAAAGAGAAATTAGGAAAAATACCCCATTCACAATAACCTCAAAAAAATTAAAATACATGGGAATCAATCTAACGAGAGGTGAAAGATCTTTACAATGAAAACTACAGGACACTAAAAAAAGAAACTGAAGAAGATCTTAGAAGATGGAAAGACCTCTCATGTTCCTGGATAGGCAGAATTAATATTGTCAAAATGGCCATACTACCAAAGTGTTATATAGATTTAATGTAATTCCTATTACTATCCCAATGACGTTCTTCATAGATCTAGAAAAAGCAATCATGAAATTCATTTGGAAAAACAAGAGAACCAGAATAGCCAAAGAAATCCTCAGAGTGAAGCAGGAAGTATCACAATACTAGACCTTAAATTATACTAGAAAGCCATAATATCAAAGCTTTAATATACTTATTTTATAGAATTAAATTGTTTCCTGATCAAAATACCTAAAATGGTTTGTTTCTCACACTGAAACCTGACTGACACAATCTTTTGCTGTTATTAATAACTCATTCATTATTTTCCAAACTAAAGTAAAATTTACATGTAAGATTCATCCTTCTTAGGATATGGTTTTTCAAGTTTTGAAAAATTAATACAGTTGGGTAATCATAATAAAAATTAAGGTAACTGGTTAAGGATGTAGCTTAGAGAAGAGTGAATGCTTAGTATGTGCAAGGCCCTAGGTTCAGTAACAAAGCAACACCCAGACACACGCAAAAATAATTTCATCCTACTAAAAAATACTTCATGCTCCTTTGGAATTGAACTCTACTGCAACCTCAGCCCTTGACTCATTTCTGGTTCTGCAGTTTTCTTTTTCTGGAATGTCATATAAATAGACTTACATAGCATATAACCTTTTGAGTCTGGCTTCCTTCACTTATCACAATGCATTTGAGATTCATGAATGTAGCTGTGTATCAAAGTTTGTTCCTTTTTATTTATTTATTTTTTGTTGAGAAAGACCATTTGGATTTTTTTAGTGATTAATAATAAAACCACTATAAACACACACAATTTTCATATGAATACAGACTTTTACTTCACTTAGGTCAATCCAGGTGAAAAGTGCTGGATTAGGGTGAGAATAATAATGGTGATAATAAGAGTAGGAGTTGAGATATATTTAGAAGAAAGAATGGACTAGATTTGTTGATGGACTGGATATGAGATGAGAGAAAAAAGAATTACTTATGAGCAATAGGAAGAATGGGAGTACCAATTACTAAGATGGGTGGATGAGACAGTTGTATGTTTGGGAAGGAAATCAAGAGTTTGATTTTGGTTATGTTAGGTATTAGTGGACAGATCAAGTATGTACTACTATTTCTTTTTTAGACTGAAGTCCTTTCAGGTAGAGTCCATATCTTTTACTAATACAATTTCCTAACATTGCAATGGAAATGGATTACAAGACATAGGTTAGAAGATTTGGGGTGTTTTTTTACCTCTTAAGTTCTTAGATTACCTATAATTTAGTTGAATATGCCATTGCTTTGTGACAACTAAAACTAGCATGAACATAACAAAGTCCACTTTCTTGAGGGTATGAGGCAATTTCATGTTATGTTGAATTTTTTCATTTTTTGTTCCTGTCAATTATTACTATGCTTTAGTCCCTTAAATCTCAGTGTGGTATAATCTCAAATGACAGTATCATTTTAATCAGATTCCAAGGCTAGACATAATATTTCACCTTTGATTTTACCCCCATAATCAGAAAAGGACCTCAAAGAGCCAAATCAATATTACCTGTTACTCTTCCACATGTATATGTAGCTTACCTCAATCACCTTCCTGTTAGTGAATCTATAATCACAGCCAATTAGGCAAAAGCAGTTTGTTAAGCCCCTACGGGATCCAAGATATCCATAGATCTAGTGATGTTTAAGTGAACAAATTCTGGCACCAGAATATATGCATTTTAACACTAACAGAAATGTGCCTCAATAAAATGAGATTCACAAAATGGTATGAACTTCTCTTAGATATCTTTCTCAATATTAGGCAAATTTATGTCTGTAGTCAGCAATTTTGATATTTTGCCAAATTTTATATTCTTCCACTTCACCAAGTAGACATTTCCACAAATATCTCTTGACCCAAATATATTATGGTAAGTTTTTCCTTATTCTTTTTAGGGCCTATAATTTTGTGACAATTTACGTTTTAGCTATTTTAATTTTTATGACTAACATTTTCTAAATGAATCCCCTTAGACAATTAGAAACAATGTAAGAAAGAGAAATCCATTACCTTAAATAGTTTATATGTTTTTTTTTTCTCATAATGAAGTGCCTGGAAGTCCACAATCTGGGGCGCTTTTGGCACCTCTACAATGTTGTTAGGAACTTTAGTTCCTCCTATCTTTCAGCTCAGACAAGGCCTTGCCTCCTTGCAGTCATAAAATGGCTGGTCAGTCTCCAACATCAAGTCAGTATTGCAGAGAGCAATGACTCTATGACATTTGGACCTATTGACATTTGAACCGGGTCTGTTCTTTTTTTTTTTATCTTTTTCTTCAGTCTTAGGTATCTTAGGTCATTGGGAAAATACCTTTGAAGGGAACTGTGAGAGTTAATTATCTCAGTTTTTTTTCCAATTTATTTATTTATTTATATCTTTTAAAACAAAAGAATGCATTTCAAGTCATAGTACACATATGAAGCACAATTTTCCATTTCTCTGGTTGTAAACAAGATAGAGTTACAAAGCTGACCAATCAGATGCCAACTTTACACTTTCCTCATGCATTCTCGATATACAATTATGTACCTTTCATGACTGTAAATAATGCCAGCAAGGAAATATTTGCTGACAGTAGTATCTAAACAAACTGATATATGGCCATCTACCTTCACCTGATTGGTAAATCTCCAATGTACTTACTTTTCCAGGTTAGATAGTTTAAGGCCCCACTTTTAATCAGTTAAGACAAAAGGATATACTTATTTAAAGCCTCTTGTTGTTGTTCTGGACTAAAAGTGTCCTTTCTTTAGTATTAAATGGCATTCCAGATGGAAGGCAATATTTAGAATCAAAAAATAATAATAATAATAACTAGTGGAGGAAGAGAATTGGCACAATTTAAAGAAATTCCTAGCAACACAGGCTAGTCTCAAGAAAACTTAACAAATAAATGAAGCAAACAACCTGTAAACACATTACCTAAATCAATACCTGAATATTTTACTATTACTCAGCATTAAATTCTCCTGACTTTGCTATGAGTAATAACAAAAACTTCTGAAGCAAGGGTGACCATTTGTTGAATACTCACTTTGTGGCAGGCATTCAGTCATGTGCTTGATGTGCCAGATTGAAGAATAAAGACAAGTTTTATTTCAAACCTTTTCATTTCATTTGTTTGTTTGTTTGTTTATTTATTTATTATTTTTGGGCAGTGGGGGGTACCAGGGATTGAACTCAGGGGCACTTGACCACTGAGTCATATTCCCAGTCCTATTTTTTGTATTTTATTTAGAGGCAGGGGGCAGGGTCTCACTGAGTTGCTTAGCATCTCCCTTTTGCTGAGGCTAGCTTTGAACTCATGATCCTCCTGCCTCAGCCTTCTGAGCTGCTAGGATTATAAGTGTGTACCACGGCACCTGGCATCTTTTCATTTTAATATCATTGAAAACCAAGGTTACAAATGTACAGAATGAAGAGAACATTAGAGTATTTAAACTTAAAACATAATAAAATAATACTTTGTATAACTTAATACAAACGAAGAATCTGGTTTGAATTTACTGTTTGGGGGTGTGCGATAATTTGAGAAATTTTACAAAGTTTATAATCCTTGAATGTATTTTATGAAAAGTCATAAAAGTCAGACAAACCAAATCACAAAACCTTATTGAAGGAGGGAGGAAGGGATGGAGGGAGAGTGAGAGGAAAGAAGGGAGGGAGGGAAATAAGGAAGGAATATAATCCTTCCTAAGCATTAAAATATAACAAATCATTAAAATGAAAAAGAATGACTCATAGCTAAGTGCTTGAACTAATGAAGCTAGACTGTCAACTGGTCATACTGGTTATGAGCCCATACTTCCTATGGGCTCTACTAGTCTTCCCTTTAATGTAACTTTTTGGGATGGGAAATAGGGGACAAAGAGGTAAGCCTAGTATGAAGGAAAGAGTTTGAAACAGGAAAGTCAAGGCATCAACCCAGCATCTCAGGTCACCCTCCTTCTATTCAAATACCCAGAAGGCAAAGCCAATGTGCATGTCCAAGTTGACACAGGTGGTGTTCTAACAGATCCAAATTTTTAACTCTGAACACAAGAAATTTCTCTTAAAAACTTTCAAAGGCACCAGGTATGGTGGTGCACACCTGGAATCCCAGCAGCTCAGCAACTTAGTGAGACCCTAAGGAACTAGGGAGACCCTGTCTCTAAATAAAATATAAAAAGGGCTGAGGATGTGATTCAGTGTCCTTAGGTTCCTTGATACCAAAAAAGGAAAAGAAAAGAAAAAAGATAATTGCAAAGGTGATACATGCTATCTTCTGCCTCCTGATATAGTCAAGACTGCATGAAATACACATTATTCCATCTTGGAATTAAAAACAACTTCAAAGAGTACACCAAAATAAGGAGATTACTTTGAAGAAAATTCTTTAGCTCTTTCTCAATCTGCAGGTGTTAATGCCTGATGTCTAATGTAGAAATACAGAGTACTCCCCCTTTGCCTTTCTTCCCACACCAGCATTTATTCACTTTTTCTTGTCAAGGGCTGGTAGACTAACCAGAAGTCTTAAGCTGTAATAAGATGTTTATTTTTCACATTACCTTTTCCTTTGAAGGAAAAATAACTATTTATTTACTGCTTGTAAAGTTTAGAGTCCTTTTAATAGACTTAGGAATCAATTAAAACAAATATAAGCATTCTCTTTTACTCCAATAACAATTAAAGAACCACGTTAGAATCCTGGCTCCACACATTATAGCTTTAACTGATTGACTCTGAAAAAGTTATTTAATCTTTCTGACCTCCATAATAGAGGATAATAATGGTGCCTAACTCATAAAGTTAAGGTGAGAAATATGATAACATACACATAGAGTGTAATATAGTAGTATCTAGTACAAAGCAAGTGCTATGTAAGTGCAGGCTTTCATTCTTATTGCTGTTGCTATTGAAATAAGTATAAGCCTAATTGGTAAAAAGTAGACTTTAGACAAAGTTCTGAACAGTGTGCCTAACACTAACTGTAATATTGGGCAAGTTACTGAACTTTATAATAGCTATTTCATCATTTATGGTATTTTGAAAACAAATGATTAATGTTTGTTAAGCAAATGGCACAGGAAAATGATCAATAAACAACAGTAATTATTATCATTATAACCAACTTCTCCCTAAACAATAAGTTCTTCTGCTTCTGTAGATGATGCACAGTTAAGTTTCAGAAAGGAAACCAAAAAAATGCTTATTTAATTTTACCGAAAACCATTAGTGAAAGGAGAACTTTCCTACATCCCAAAGAAAAGGAGAGGTGGGACAAAGGTAGATTTACCTGAAGTTTTGCCTAATTCAATTCTCTGACAAACCACAAGGCATAGTTAAGAATGAGTAAGAATACAACAAAACAGTGTTATCATGTACCCAATTTTAAGAGTGATTACCTCATTTTGTTGTTTTACTAAAATATCAGTGATTCTGTGCTATTAAAATTGGTTTTTGTGATACTTATAACACTTTTATAGTACCAGAGTGGCAGGGCTCGATACAATGATGCCCACAGAAGTGGCAGGGTTGGATGCAGTGGTGCCCACCTATAATCCCAGCTACTCAGGAGGCTGAAGCAGGAAGTTCATAAGTTTGAGGCCAACCTGAGCAACTTAGCAAAATCCTATTTCAAAACATAACAACAACAACAAAAAGGTTGGGTGTAGGCGAGGGGTATAGCTCAGTGAAAGAACCCCCTTGGTTTCAATCCCTAGTGCTGGGGGTTAGGGGATTGGGGAAATAGAGTAACAGGAAAGGAATATAAAAAAGTAGAGACATTCAGGTATGTGTGGGCATGTGTATACAGCAGGAGTGTGTGTGTGTATTCATAAAGGAAAGGAAAATATACCAACCAAGCTTTGGGTTTTGGGAAGTAGGTGAAGAACTGGTAACTGATTTAGTATAGAACAAAACAGAATCATAATTTAGAAATGGGCTGGTAATGGGCTGGGATTGTGGCTCAGTGGTAGAGTGCTTGCCTCGCATGTGGGAGGCACTGGGTTCGATCCTCAGCACCACATATAAATAAATGAACAAATAAAGGTCAATCAATAACAAAAAAAAATTTAAAGAAGTGGGCTGGTAAGTACTAGCTCAGAACTGAAATCAATGGATATTACTAAAAATGAGAGTAGAGGTGAGGCTGAAACAGGGAGGGTGGATTGAAGGCCTCTTTAAGAAGGAGAAAGTCTGTTCTGGAAAGAGAGGACTTTTAAAGGGTTTTTTAAGGAAAGAAGATATATAAACTAAAATAAGCAGAAAAAGTCAAGAAAGAACTCTAGACTAATGGAAATCACATACAATAGCAGAAATAAAGAGATTAGTTTTTCAAAACTAGAACATTAAGAAATGTGTGATGCTAGGAGTCAACCTATGCTCTGTCACTAATCAGCCAAGTAAACCCCAGGGCCTAAGTTTCTACTTCTGTCAATGAAGAGGCTGGATGAGATGTGTAGTTCTCATGGAAGATGTGCATCAGGATGTCTTCTTGAAAATCACATGGTGGCCCATCCACTGAGGTAATGACTGCTGGTTATGTGTGTATAGAAAAAGAAATTTCTATAAACTAAAAAAGAAAAAAAGGTTCTCATCACTGAAGAGGATGATCTCAAAAATTATTCCTAGTTAAAAATTTTGTACTTCAAATAAAAAGGCAAATAAATATAACTAAGTTTATTCAACAAACTCACCATGAGGTTTCCTGAAACACACCAGGGGCAGGCATAAAAGAGTAACAGTCTGAGACTGATCCCACTTATCGATGTTTGTCAAATGAACCAATGTATATATGGTATTGTTATGAATTTAATTTTATACCTCAGATTAAATAGGTTCACTCCCATTAAACTATGATAGGGTATAATTTTTCTTGATATAAAAATTCATAATTGGTTTAATAAACTATATAGTATTTGTAAGTCTATCTTGGATGTCTAGTTGACTTTGATATTCCTCAGTATTCTATAATTGTTTTAGTTCTTCCACCACAGAGCCATAGCTTTAACTTATTTTTAGTCAGTCTGCATAATTTGCTAAGTAATAAATGAACACAAACAGTTACAGAAAGAAATAAAAAGCCTGTGTCCCTTACTCCTAACTTCACTCCTCAGACGTAATTACACCCTCTTCTCCAGTTGTGACTTTTAGTGTAACTGCCACAATTCTAGTATGTTTACATTTAGACCTCTGCTTCTTCAATTACAGCTACATATTTATTAGGCAAGACCCAGGGTTTTCCTCACTCTGACAGAATTTACCTCACTTTTACTACCTCCTTTAAAGTTGTTCTTTGTTAGGTCTTTAATACTGATATATATAAAACCTTTTAAAGCCACCCTCATGAGGCAAAAGTGAAGCACTAAGCAACTCAGTGAGACTCTGTCTTTAAATAAAATACAAAATAGGGCTGGGGATGTGGTTCAGTGGTCGAGTGCCCCTGAGTTCAATCCTCAGTATCAAAAAAAAAAAAGGTCTGCATAATTATAATCTCTACTTGATATATCAAACTATGTATTAAACTATTTGAATGCTTAAATTAGACTATGTTTCTTGAACCTCCATTCTGTAAAATGAGAAAATCAGTATCAGACATCTTCTTTCACTTCTCCTCTTCACTATTCAAATGTTTACAGTGCTACAATTTCTTTCAAATCATCAAGGATTTGGCATTTGTATTCTTTGCAGAGATTAGATCATTCAAGTTTTGTTTACAGATATATGCTAAAAATTGCAAGTCTACAAACATAAAATATGTAAATAGTTGTCCCTGAAGACACAGGATGTGTGACTAGATTCATAGAAAGAAAGATGCCAGTCTATTGTCACAAAACCAGATACTTGAAAGAAAGTGTTCAGAATGTAGAGGCGAACAGAATCTCACTTCTAACATTCATCTTCTCAGAAGCATACCTTGTTTTAGTTTACTTCATTTTGAATAATAACTTTCTCATTCAGCTTTTCATTTTAACTACATTTCTAAGCACCTCTTCTTTCTTCCAGTTGATGGGATATTTCTATTTCCTCTGCCAGGAAATTCTTTCTCTGGCCCCTTACATGGTTGGTTTCTAGTATCTGAGGTCACAATGCAAGTGTTATACCCTCACATAAGGACTACAACTATTCAATCACATTATTTATAGAAATCCTGAATTACATATTAGTTGCCTGTTAGGAACTTTTTTCCCCCAGAACTGCTGCAGGACTATGCTCAGCAAAGTAAAAGAGATTGAGGAAAGAGGAACATATAACATTTAAGAAACAGTGGAATTAAACAACAAAAATTGTGTAAAGAAGGGCCACATATGACCAAAACAAACAAAAATATATATAGAGAGAGAGAAAGAGAGCTTTGCCTCACACCAATCCCCAAAATCAATTCTAAGTGAATTAGAAACCTGCATGTACAGAGCTATAAAACATTTAGAAGACAATGTACAATATTTTATGTCTTGGAAAAGGGAAGGACTCAAAAAGCACAACCTATAATATACTGATAAATTAAATTACCATTAAATTAAGAACTTCCATAAGAACTTCATCAAAACACCATAAAGACAGTGAATCAGCCATACATTGGTCAAAGACGTTTGTTACACATACAACCAACAAACGTTTAATATCCAGATTATATAAGGAATTTCTGTAAATGAATATGAAAAGATCAAAAGAAAAATGGGCAAAACTTGGAAAATAATTTGAGAAGATACATATGAAAAGATGCTCAACTCCACTAGTAATCTAAGAATGCAAATTAAAATGACTATGAGATAGCATTTGTGATAGTCTGTTACACTGTTGGCCTCCAAAAACTACATCTCCCAGTCGTTCCTTTACCTTAAATCTAATCTGGCCAAGTTGTTCACTCTAACTAACATGTGGCCAGTTCTGAGCCTCATCTGTAAAATGACGTGGTAGCTTCCATTTTTGTGCTCTTATAGCCCTGAGCTTTTTGATAAGTTGTTTACCTCCTTTTTGATAAGCCACATATAAGGGATACAGGGAGCCAGAGGCCCTGAGTAAACATGGAAAGACAGAGAAAGGCCCAGCCATGCCAGGGTCAAAGATATAATGCCAGATACATGCAGCTACATGAGTGATCACAGGCGAGGTCAGCAAAAAAACCACTCAGCTTATCTCAATGCCATTCACAACCTAGTTGTATAGTATTGTTTGTTAAATAGCAGTAGATAACTGAAAATGTAAGTTAGTTATTTTATGTTTTCATCTTCCAAAAACTGCCAAATATTCTGAGAGGAATAAAAATCCACTGAACTAAGTCTTAAGATTTTTTTTTTAAGAGCATATGCCTTCCAGGCATTTGTGGTTAGTTAAGTAGATTTCATGATATATATTAGAAGTTTTTTGGCACAAAGAGGAATTAATATGGAAAAACAATTTCAACATTCAAGTAATAAAAGCCAGAGTTTAAATTTTCATTGCCAGCTATCCTGAAATGATTAAAACATATTTATCTAACAGAACACTACTGTAGTCATTAATAGAAAATACCAAAATATGTTATGTGACAAATAGAATCCCAAACTATACATATACAACTATAAAAAATTTATTTTTCAAATATACAGGTAAAAATCATAAGAATTTCGGGGCTGGGATTGTAGCTCAGCGGTAGAGCGCTTGCCTCACATGCGTGAGGCCCTGGGTTCGATCCTCAGCACCACATACAAAGCAATAAAATAAAGACATTATAAAAAAAAAAAAAATTAAAAAAAAAAAATCATAAGAATTTCACAAGTAATTATTACTATTTAATTAAGCCTGATTTGAGAATCTGGAATAAGTAAATATACATGACTGTCAAAGAAGTATATAGAGTCTGATTCCTTCTCTCATGTTGGTACCAATTGGTCTATAATAATTATAGTTATCTGAGAAAAATAAATGGCTATGACAAATATAATAATGGTAAAACATATTGACAAGCAAAATATTTAAGAAACCAGTGAAAACTGATCTGATGAAAATCAATTTCCAGTCAACTTTTCAAAATGAGTGTCCTGAATGTAAGAATAATGTTGAAGTTAATTTTTGTTCATAGTGCAAAGTAAGGGTCTAAATACATAAGGGCCCAAATCTTGTTTTTAATGTCTTTTTATTCCATCATCATCATTTGTTGAAAAAATTGTCCTTTCCCCCATTTAATTAAATTCGCACCTAAAATGTCAATTAACAATATCTTTTAAGGTTTGTTTCTGATCTCATAATTTTGTTCCTCTGGTCTATATGTCCACCATTAGGGTAGTGTACTGTACTGTCTTGAATACTGTGTGCATTTGTTGCCTATTTCTACATAACAAGTTCCTGCAAATGCAGTGCCCTAAAATATTACAAATTCAGCAGTGCACAGTTCTGTAGAAGAACTGTGTAAGTTCTGTATAAGTTCTTAAACTTCTGTCAGAAGTATAAGTAGGTTTGGCCAGGTTCTCTGTTTAGTTTCTTACAAGACTGGATTTAGCTGGGCTCTAATTCGAAATTGCTAAGAAAGAATCTGATTCATGCTCATGCAGACTCTTGACAGAACACAGTTCCTTGGGTTGCAGAATTTAAATCTTAATTTTTATGCTGTTGGCCACAGTCTATTCTTAGCTTCAAATTCCATCCATCTTAAAAGTCACAAATGGTATGTTAAATCATTCCCATGCTTCAAATGTCTCCAACTTCATCTTTTGTTCCTAACTGGAAAAAAATTCTATATATCTCATGTTCTTAGATTGGACCTATCCAGAAAACTTTTTGATTATATATCATAACAATCATGAGAGCAAAGGGAGCAGGGGGCAAAGGTTGTGTTGGCCATCTTAAATTTCAAGCTACTGTAGTTTTAAAATAAATTTTGGAATTGTAAAAAGAGATCCTCCACTTTGCTCATGTTTCTCAAAATTGTTTTGGCTATTCTCATTTCTTTGCATTTCCATATAAATCTTAGGATTCTTTTATCAGTTTCCATTAAAAAGAAATTACCAAAACCTGTTAGAATTATGAGAAGGATCACATCAATCTATAGATCAGTTTGGGAAGAAAGGCCATTTTAAGAGCATTTGAGTATTATAGTTCATGAATGTGGGTTCTGTTTTCATTAACTTAGATTTTCTTAATTTCCCTAGCAATGTTTTGTAGCACTTACTGTACAAATCTTGCACTTCTTTTACTAAATATATTCCTTTTAATTTTTAACTAAAAGTGAACAAAACATACTGATTTTGACATTTAGATCTTGTATCTTTGAGACTTGTGAATTTTAGTTCTACCAAGTTCTTTGCTTTTGTTTTTTTTTAAATTCCTTAGGATTCTCTACATATGAGGATCTTATTATTTGTGAATAACCACAGTTCAAATTCCTTTCCACTTACTTAATTCAGGAATTCATAGAAAATTTGTTCTAATATAATTTCTCTTCCTCCCTTTCCTTTGTGCAAATGCACGCGTGCATGCATACACACACAGCATCTATCTTATAAACTCACCAATACACTTTTATAATTATACTTCTATTCAACTACCTTTCAAATAATTTAAGAAAAGAGAAATATACAATTTTCCTTTACCGGTACTCTATTTCATTGCATAGATTTAAGTTTTTGCTTTATGTTATTTCCTTTCATCTCATCAGACTTCTCTTGATATGTAATGTAAAGCAGGCACAGTAGCAACTAACTCTCTCAATCTTTACTTATTTGGGAATGTCTTTATGTCATGTTCATTTCTGAATAATAGCTTTGCTGGATTACCAAGTAATTTTTTTTCAGTTCTTTGAATATGGCATCCCACTGTTTTATTCTCCATGGTTTCTGATGAGAAGTTAGCTGTTAATCTTATTCTTTTTATCTACAGAACTCTCATGCTGTGAGGAGCTTTATAGTATAAAGAGCCTGACATCACCTTAAATTTTGGGTATTTGTCAATTAGAAGTATGGTGCTTTTTGAACTGCCAGTACAATATGGGCTTGTTCAAAGTGGTACTATGGCTCCAAGATAGTGCAGTATTAAAATACTTGAAATTAAGATACATATTACATATTAAATACACATTAAACTGCATAAAATAAAATTAGAATTAAGATGCCAAAGTGCTTTATCACTACATGACTATTTAATTGTATAAACAAAAAGTCTTAGCAATACTACATTCCAGCAGAATCCTTATTATTATCATTTATCTATTTTGACTTTTCCATATGTGCAAACTTTAAGCTCAAAACTGAAGTTCCCTCAGTCAGAACTCTTAACTCATCTGAAACATTTGTTTCTAGGTTATACAGCAATGATGTTCTTTAAAGTGTTTGTAAAAATATTTACCATCTTTAGGGCTTATACTTTTCAAGAGGAAAGATAATGCTCTAGTAAATTATTTATATTTTGATACTTAATATGAATACTTTGCCCATTTCTACAATGTCTTAATATATAAAGCTTATTTTGCATTCACCTGAATATTGAAGCCCATATGGATATGAAAAAGACAAATATCAATTGATAGTGGGTAAGGAGTGTATCTTTAGAGCTTGTTTTACATCAAAACTGGCAGGATTCTAAACATTCATTTAATCACTTGGTGATATTTGTGTGTGTATAAATATATGTATATATATATGTATATATACACTCATATTTGTGTGACTAATACATATATGCAAATGTGTAAAATATTCCAATTTTATCAATTTAAAGTTTTTATGGGTCATCAAGTCACTTTTATTCTAAGAATTATAAATGAATTAGGAAAGGCTTATTAAGTGTTTTTTTAAAAAAAATTTATAACAAACAGCCCATTTGATTTTAATTGAGTAACAGAGCAGTGCATTTTCTTTATCATTCCTCTTATGCTTTTTCATACAACCAAGAAATTTCCCACTGACCCTTAGCCTATTTTATCCTATTGTTCCTGACTTTTGAGTCCCAGGAAAAGGAAAGAAGAAGGCAAAAGGCAACAACTCAATCACCTGCAGTATCTGCATATTTATTCTAAAACGATATTACATAATGTACAACAACTAACATAAAATCAAATGACTCTTTTGACATCTTACTAGTCCATTAAAAACAAGAAAAGGTAAAAATACAGATGCTTACCTGTTGTTCCTGTATTCTAGCAGCATTAAGTTCTGAAAGAGACATGGTGAGCTTCTCCTGCTGTTCTGATAGGTATTTCTGATAGAGGCTTAGAAGTTCTTGGCATTCTCTGTACTGTAGCTGAAGAGGTAAGATTTCAAATTAAGGGAAAAAATGTAAAAAATTGATTCAAACTGCATACATCAGTGCTACTTTTCAGTCTCTAATAAATAGAGATAGAAATGCAACAATATTTGGTAACAAAATATGTAAGTATATAGTCAAAAGATGAAAACAATACACATGCCCCATCCCAAATCATAAAACAATAATTTGCAAAGAGGGTAGCAATGGTCATCTCATGAAAGAGAAAATGATTTTTCATGTCTTTAGATGTGAATAAATAAAAACAAATGCAGATACATGCAAAGGAAATCCTATGTCATGCCATGTACAAAATAAAATGCAAATAGACCACTGATCTAAATGAAGAGTTAAAACTATAAAACTCTTAGAAGAACATAAAAGTACATCTTTTGACATCAGATTAGGTGACAATCATGAGCAACACTGCCCCCCTCCAAAAATAGATAAAACTGGACTTCAACATTAAAAGCCTTGTGCTTCCAAGGGTAAAAACATGGAACATATAACCCTCAGAATGAGACAAAATAGTTGGAAATCATATATGTTATAAAAGACTGGTATCCAGAATATATAAAGCCCTCACAGAATACCTCATATAACTCAACAATAAATGATTAATTCAATTAAAAACTGGGCAAAGGCTCTGTATAGATTTCCCAAAAGAAAATATATGAATGGCCAAGAAGCACAGAAAAAATGCTAAACATAGTCATTAAGGAAATATGAATCAAAAGCAAAATTACATGAACTAGCATAGCCATAATCAAAAAGACTAACAAAAGTGAGCGGCTAACAAGGATGAAGAAAAAATGAACCCTTCAACATAGCAATGAGAATGCAAAATTGTGTTGCCAATTTGGAAGACAATTTAGTAGTGTTTCAAAAAATCAGAAATCGAGTTTCCATATAACCCAGTAATTGTATTCTTAGAATAAACCCAAGAGAATGAAAACATATGTCCACAAAAAAACTTGCACATGCATATTCAGAACAGTTTTATTGGTAACAAAGAAAAACAGAAACCACCTTGTTGTTCACCAACAAGTAAGTGGATAAACAAGATGTGAACTAGCTAAACAATGGAATATTAAATACTCATAAAAAGACTGAAATACTGCTATATGCTGGAAATCTTGAAAACACTGCATTAAATAAATGAGATACACAAAGAAAGGGTGCATATTTTATGATTTTACATATGTGAAATGTCTAGAACAGGCAAGCCCATACAAATAGAAAGTAGACTGGAGTTGCTAGGGTTTGAGAGAGAGGAAATGGGGAATAACGGCTAGAAGTGGGTTTGGGGGAAAAGGTAAAAAAAATGTTCTGGAATGACATTGTGGTCATGTTTGCACATCTTTGAGAATATATTCAAAAACCTCTAATTGTACACTTGAAAAGGGTGAATTATTTTCTGTAAATTATATCTCAATCGAGTTGTTATAAAAAGCAAAGTAGAAATGATAACACTGGTAAAAATAATTACTGCCTACTTTACACAGAAAGTTCCTAACATATTAAACATAAAGCAATTATAATTTGATATTTGTCATTTTAAAAAATTTGTTTAACATGAGATAAGTCAATGTGTCATTAATAAAAGTATGACCAAGGAATTTTCTTTATAGTCTGGTATAAAGAACATGGCAACCTACCCTGGGATATCCTCTTTTATAGTCCCTAAAACTTGAGAAGTGCTCAAGCTGAAAATAATCAAAAAGGTCACCTAACTTCATGACCAAGTGTCTGTGAGACAGATGATTCTAGCCAAGAGAGGGTTCCTGTTCCTTCTCATTGTGGTAATTTTCTCCCCAGGCTACTTTTTTCTTCAGATCATTTCTGAGTCTCTCTCTTAACAGTTACTTGTGTATGCTGTTGGTATAAGAATTACTGTTCAGTGGAATTATTCTATATAAATAATTTTACCACAGGTCATCATGACTAAGAGTGGGAATAATATTTCTTAAATGTCAAAAATAGTGACTGGTTTCAGTATTCCTTAACATTTTCATAACCTATTCATTGCTTCTGCGCAGATTCCTATTCTAATAACTTTTCCCAATCATGACTGCATAAATAACCAATTGCTTCATTATTCTCATTATTAACCTTTAACAGAAAAGAAGCCAAAGATGGCTTATCAAAGAGGAACTGATTTACAGTGAAAGGATAGGTTGCTATGCTTACAGAATGCATTAATTAGAAGAGCCTGTTGAATATCTAGTATCTTAACAACAGTAACAACAATACAGTGAATAGTAGTCTAAATAATCTAATAAGTTTTCAAAGTTAATCTATGTTAGACCAGGCTGGCTTTACATTTCCTTGCTTTTTGTCAGCAAGCTTTAAAAGAAAGGAATGATTTGTGGTGGTCCCAGAAGTCTCTACCAGCTATTATGTATATAAAAAGAATTTTTTATTCTAGCTGTTACATAGGCAGTAATGTTTATAGTAGGTAAACATATTAGCCTGGTCACAGAATATGAATTTTACTCTGGAAAAATCAAGCACAATTATATAGTCTAGGAATTAAATGTCAGTGTTTGAGACAAATTATAGGCAAATTCATTTAAATACATGACATGTGGCAGAATATAAAAACAAGTAGTCCTATCTTCATCAGTTTTTTATGTCTTTCCTGATTTTTACCAGATTTCAAAATGACCTGCTTTTCCTTCCTCCTTAGCACAATGGGACTTCAGTCCTCCATCTGGAGAGAGAGATATAAATGCTAGGAAAATGTGGGTAAAATGCCCTGTTCACTGATTTGGGGTGGGGGTTTAATGAAGAGAAGATATATTTGACTTAATCCTGGCCAAATGACAGGAAAGAATGCAATGATAAGGAAGATCAAACCTAACTAAAGGTGTACACTAAAATTAACCCGGGAATCTGTCCAACCACCATTTAATAACTGAGATAAGCAGTCATCACAACCTCTTTGAATAAAGGCTTCATAGCATAAAATGAATAAATAAATATAAATTATTGTTAAACAAGATCACATGAAAACCTAAACTTTAAATGAATCAGCTGAAATGGCTGCAGGAAATGATCATTTTGTAAAGTTAAAGGCTTAAGTCTAAAATACATTATATAGAAAAATAAAACAATATTGGCACAGAATGAATAGGGAGATGACAGAATAAAAACTGTGTAAGACAAAAATCAGAGGCAGAGGGAGGAAGACAATGATCATTTTGTAAAGTTTAAAGGCTTAAGTCTAAAACACATTATATAGAAAAATAAAACAATATTGGCACAGAATGAACAGGGAGATGATAGAAAGAATAAAATCTGTGTAAGACAAAAATCAGAGGTAGAGGGAGGAAGGACCAGAGCCAGGATATATCCCACTAGTAAGCTGTCACGGTGGAAGGAAATTGTCCTAAACTGGAAGAATTCCTCTGGCTCAATAAAATCCACCCCCATGTACTTCCCCACTTCACCCTTGTCTCCAACGCTTGGGATACTTAGATTGGGTACTTAGTAATACTGATTTAATACAGAACCAAGCGAAGCCAGGCCTTTAAGAGAGGAGAAAAGTGAATCTTTTTTTTTTTTTTTTAAGTCTCCTTTTTTTGGAACCAAGATTACTTATAAAATGGCTGAATCCTTTCTTGGGACAGGGAAAGTACAAAATGAGCCTCAAACATCTTATGACGCTAGTGCAAGAAAATGTCCAAAGCCAAATAGATGGGGCTTATTAAAGGAGTAGGAGCTAGCCTAAAGGGGACTCTCATTAGCCAAATTTGAGACAATTTATACATTGAAATAATAATCACACTAATTAATAGCAAATTGAATAAATAATACATCAGCTCATAGAAATACTTCAAAAGGGGAGAAGGATAAAAAGGAAAAAATGTAAGTCCTTCTTTAAAGAAGAATTACTGAAAATTAAATTTTACTAGAAAGAAACAGACAAATCCAGAATATGGAAATTTTGCAAATGTTTAATTTGAAACAAAAAGAAAAAGTAAAGCTCTTTATAGAAGAATACTAGTTATTTTCTTAGAAGGATTGCCAAATTTTAAAAAATCACCCTAATATAATAATGAATTCAGGCAAGGATCATTAATGGACACCGAAAGCATTAGGTGAAAGGTTAATAAATAAGATATTCAGAATGTATCAAGATTACTTACAGCAAGGAAGAAAATGTACCTTTACAATGGTAAAATATGGTGGTTATGTCTAAACAAGCTATACTAATTTAGGATCATTAACAGGTGAAAAATGTAAATCATATGCCTTCTAATGTATGAGTAGGCCTTCATCTAAGAAACAATCTTAATAAATATATTTAACTGAAATCTAATAAAATCTGAAAACCTAAGCCTCACTTCATAGAGAGCAGAATAAAAAAGCAAATTAAATTATGACACATGCATACACACAAATCTAGAATGTGGTAAAATTTCCAAAGCAATTGACCTGAATTCTTCAACAGGTCAGTGTCATATGGGAAAAGATTTGTAATGGGAGGCCTATTCTTGATGAAAAGACCAAAGATACAACCAAATGTAACCCATGAATCATGAGTGAATCTTGGCTGATTAAAAAATAGCTATAAAAGATTTTGGGGCCAATTAGGAAAACTTGAATGTGGACTCAGAAATGGTTGATACTGCTAGATTTCCTAAGTATCAAAATGTATTGTATAAAGTGAAATGTTTTTACTCTAGGTGACAAGACTGAAGTATTTAGGGTTAACATGACACCTGTCACCTTCAAGTGGTTTTGAAAAAAAAAAAAGCAAATAAAATTTTATATGTGTAAATTTATAAGTAAAAATATATTTATATAAACTATATTAAAGTTATGTTTATATAAATGACTTATAAACAAATATATATGTGAAAAGGAAAAAAGTATATAAACAACAATTGTGGAATCTAGGTAGAAGGTATATGGTAGCTCATTGCAAAATTCTGTCAATTTTTCTACATATTTGAAAATTACTGTAATAAAGGGTTGCAAGAAAGCTTTTTTGTTTGTTGTTGTTGTTTGTGTTTTTGTTTTTGTCTTCCTACTATTACTCAATCTCTTTTGGTCTGCCTACTTCTACCATAAATTAACATGGGAGAAGCAGAAATCTAAGCATCAGGTTAATTCCTAAGAACTCTCTCCAACTCCCTCCTCCTTGGCCATTAAATCAGGTGACAACCTGTTACTGTCTGCTTATCACATGATCTGAAGGTACATTCGACAGAACCTGTCCTCGGAGCCAGGTAGAGGAACATGCAAGGCAGAAAAAAAAAGGTTATGCACAAAGGGCTTGACAAGCTTTCTCCTAGTCATTTAACAAATGTTCTCTGAACACTGTGTAACAGGCCTAAGTAGTCCAAGGCACTAATGTAGTTGATTCACCACAGACTGAGGAGTCCTAATTCAAATATTAATTCTGGTACTTGGTAATACTTTAACTTTGGGCAAGTAACTATACAACATAAAATGAGTTCTTGATAAAAAACCTGATTCCAAGATGATGTGGTTAGCGGAGCTAGAAAAGAATTTCACAGAATCAATATTATTAAAATGGCCATACTACCCAAAGCACTATACAGATTCAATGCAATCCCAATTAAAATCCCAAAGGCCTTTCTTGTAGAAATAGAAAAGGCAATCATGAAATTCATTTGGAAAAATAAGAGACCCAGAATAGCCAAAGCTATCCTGAGCAAGAAGAGTGAAGCAGGAGGCATCACAATATCAGACCTTAAACTTTACTACAAAGCAATAGTAACAAAAACGGCATGGTACTGGCACCAAAACAGACATGTAGACCAATGGTACAGAATAGAAGACACAGAGAGTAATGC